>JANHFX010018420.1:15660-26681 GCA_027560015.1 Chloroceryle amazona | reverse complement strand
GCATCGAGTGCACCCTCAGCAGGTTTGCCAACGACACCAAGCTGTGTGGGGCAGTGGACTCACTGGAGGGAAGGGATCCAGCCAGAGGGGCCTTGACAGGCTGGAGAAATGGGTCGATGCAAACTGCATGAGGTTCAATGTGTCAAAGTGCAAGGTCCTGCGTCTGGGCCCAGGCACAGTTACAGACTGAGTACAGAGTGGGCTGAGAGTAGCCCTGAAGAGAAGGACTTGGGGGTGTTGACTGACAAGAAGCTCAAAATGAGCCAGAAGTGCACTCATGTGGCTCAGAAGGCCAACTGTATCCTAGGATGCATCGAGTGTGGCCAGCAGATCGAGAGGTGATTCTCCCCATTTACTCTGCTCCCCTGAGACCCCACCTAAAATACTGCATCCAGTTCTGGTGCCCCCACCATAAGAGGGACATAGATCTGTTGGAATGAGCCCAGAGGAGGCCACAAAGATGATCCAGGGGCTGAAGAACCTCTGCTATGAGTGGGGATTGTTCAGCCAGGAGAAGAGAAGACTGCAAGGGGACCTGATAACTGCCTTCCAATGCCTTAAGGAAACCTACAGGAAGACTGGAGGAAGACTCTTCACAAGAGCATCCAGCAATAGGACCAGGGGAAATGGTTTTAAACTGAGGGAAAATAGGCTTAGACTGGATCTTAGGAAAAAGTTCTTCAGTAGGAGGGTGGTGAGACTCTGGACCAGATTGCCCAGAGGGGTTGTGGATGCCCCCAACCTGGAGGTGTTCAAGGCCAGGCCGGATGAAGCCTTGAGCAACCCAGTCTAGTTGAGAGGCGTCCCTGCCCGTGGCGGGGAGGTTGGATTAGATGATATCAAAGGTCCCTTTCAGCCTAAGCCATTCTAGGATTCCAGCACACAGATAAATAAATCAGGGCCAATACTCAAGAGATGCATTTGACTGACTGGAGAATTCACTCCACACATCACACAGAGGAAACTGTAACACAGTGTAACAGCTGGAAGATAGAACCAAATGCAATAAAATAAGAAGATACCATTCCAAAAGAAAACAGCGTTGAAAGGAATCACATCAGTGGTAGCAATGGCAACGATCTGACTCAGCACTTTGCAGAGATTTTGAATAACCACCCTCTGCTAAGGAAGCAGAAAACCTCAGCTCTTTGCAGTTACAAGCACTCACCTGCTCTCTCCCCCTTCAGGGTATCCCACACATTGCAGTTGAAGTCATCATAACCTGCTAGTAAGAGGCGGCCGCTCTTGGAGAAGGCTACAGAAGTGATCCCGCAGATGATATTGTCATGAGAATACATCATTAATTCCTGATCAGCACGTAGGTCAAAGAGTCGGCAAGTGGCATCATCGGATCCAGTGGCAAACGCGTGTCCATTAGGGAAAAACTGAAAAGTTTTCATTAAAAGACAGGAGCTTGACACCAGAAAAACACATTGTTCATGCATTATTTCAAAACCATCACAGGATTATTTTGCAGTGATCAGATCAAGAGGCAGAATGATTTATCTAAAAAAAAACAACAACAATCTTCAGGTTAAAAAATGCACATCCACAGCTGTGCAACGGAACACTTCTAGAGCAGCACTGGTGACACACTTGAATTGACTGGAATTTTACCCAGGCAGTTCCTGCATATAGTAAAACAGTAGTTGAAGGGGATGCAGCTACCAGCTATGAAATGAGGCAAAACACAGTTACGTGTAACCCGGCTGTGTGCCAGGAAGGCCTGGGTGAAGCAGCACAGAATGTTCCATCCTGAGCTGATCAGCCAGGTGGGCTCAGCCAGGACAGAAAGTGGGCAAGCAAGTCATTCCATTTCAGAAAAAAGCCCCTAAATCTACTGTAATTCAAGAGTCATTCTTGCAGCAGCCGTATTGACTGAAAGGGAATGAATGAAAAGAACTCAATACAGCTCAGGATTCGAGTCTAAGTATAGGAACTGCATTTTTCTACTGCTCATGCTTTTGGTATTTTCTCAGCCTTAATAATTTTTTTCATCTTTATCAAAAACAGATGCAGCTTCGACTTAAGATTTCACTCTCTATTTATCAGAGCTCATATCTTGCATATCATAGCATTACTATGACAGAGAGGAGATATAATCCAGTTTATAAATATTACAGAATTATTCCAGGGATGAATATTCAATATACAGGCTGATGTTAATGTTGCCTTTCAGAGTGTTTCACTGGAAGGTCTTTTCAACAGAAAGTATCAAGTACACTTAACAAAAAACGTTACGAGGATGATGCTTGGCTATTTTGCTCTCTCCCTGTGTACCACGTTAATCTACAATTTTCAGGTTTTCCCATGTTGCCACACTGCCAAAAGCTTCCCTCTTCCATCCTTTGCTTCTTCAAAAAAGGCCTCATTAGTAAACAAAACCAGAGTGGAACTATTCCACAAACAATTCAATGCATCAGAGATAACAGTAATAATACTTCAGTTATAAACTAGATCATAGATTATTAGACAATCTTCTTCCTTACATACAGTTTAACAGTCTCTGCCCTAACAAAATAAATTATTTTAATCAAGGTAACCCTGTAGATTGTAATAATGCAACTATAGCCTTTGTCCTCCCCTTTCTTCCCAGGTGGAAATACAAAGGATCACTTACACAAACTGCATTAATATCTGACACGTGCCCCGTGAACGACTGCCTGCACATCCCATCTCGAATGTCCCAAAGCTTCGAGGAGGCATCACAGGCACCCGAAACAAAAGTCCTCATATCTGGACTTAGGGAAAGACTCATCACATCGCCAGTATGCCCAGTGAACGTGGTGGTCTGCTGACCAGTTTCAATATCCCACAAAGCACTGCAGATAAAGGGAGAACATTAAGATGCTATTATGTGAGAGTTTCAGTTTTAAATACAAATGAATGTGTGGGAGAGGAGAAGAAAAAATAAAAAAAAAGGGGGGGGGGCAGATGTGTGGAGAAAAATAAAGGTCAGCAGAACTCACCAAGTGGTATCTCCTGAGCTTGTGACAATTTGGTTGTCATCTAGAAAGCGACAACAGGACAAGTATCCTGAAACCAAAAGCATTATATTAGTGTCAGTGATTGAAGTCCTCCCACAGCTAGACTGTAACCAACAAAACCATTTCACAGTTCACAATAAACCTCCAAGCGAGATGGTTTCATTTCATGCACTGAAAAAAACCCCCAAAGCTGAAGCAGGAATATGGCTGACCTGTATGCCCTGGCAACTCTCTGCTTACTCTCACATTGCCCTCTCTGGTTTTTAAGTTGTATATGGAACAGATGTTGTCCAATCCACCACAGGCAACATAGTTTCCAGAGGGTGCGTAGGCGCAAGTCATCACCCAGGAGGATCTCAGAGGAATGGCGTGCATCTTGGGAAAGACAGAGCTCATGAGTACTACACCACAAGATAGCTTTCACTTCTCACCGAGATCATTCATATCAGCCATAGCAGATTAAACACACCAAGGAGATTGTGTATCATTAAGTTTTAGCATTTTGATTTTACAGCATATTACAGCCCATCTCCTATTTCCTCATCTATAGGTACTAGGATGGAAAATCCCAGTAGTCTCCAGGGTAGACCTACAGAATTTCAGTGTAACATTAGCTAACATCAATTCTAAACTTAAATGTTTCTTTGTCCAGTTGTTCCACACCTCTGAACTACAGGTTATAAAGCGGGGTGGTTGTACCTATGGAGACTGGACAGCTCACAGAAGCAGATCACCATAATTTAAAACCTAATTACTTTCAGAAGCAACACTACACAGGCAGAGAGCAACAGTTACAAGCTACTGTACTAGCAAATTAGAGGGACAATATTACATATGACCCATAACTGTTGCTTCTGAGACACAACTTATATCACAAGTAATCAGCTAGTCATGAAAGAAAATAAATAAATTATGATGTCTGAATTAGAAAAAATTACCACTTTTAATATTCATCTCTCAACCATAGGAAAAATAGACACAAATTGTGCATGAATCACTGATAAGGATGATAAATAACTCTACCTTATTTGTTGTATAACTATCCCAAATAATTAATTTTCCATCTTGAGAAGCACTGACTAGTAGCCTATACATAAACACAAAGTAAAATACGTTAATACAAAACAAGCAAAGAAATGTCTCAAAATTAACATATATCATCAATGCATGATTACCAAGTGAGTGAAAAATTTTATAATGGCCTTATCATCTGATGGGTTTGGGGTTTTGTGATTTTTTTGTTTGTTTGATTGTTGTTTTTTGGGCAGGGGTTGGGGGGGGAGGCATTTGTTGGACAAAATCTGCAAATATCTGTACACTGCCCGAGTGACAAAATCCAGCGTCTGCAGGGACACGTGAGGGACAAAAACAATGGACAAAACCAAACAGCTTACTGAAAACCCACTTTATTAAGTCTTTCCACCCTCTCCTTTTATTTTTCATATACTAATATTTTAACTATACAGCTACACAAAAATAAACAAGACATTTAGGGGAAAATCAATCTTATTTTGAGAGTAGATTGTAGATATATTTCTTTTTGGACTACATGACAACAGAGAGTAGACATGAGGCACTGACCCCCAGTTTCTCTAAAGGCAGCATAACAAAACTGCTTCTGAGAATGCAACTTTTCCTGGTGTGTACAAAAGGAGATTTTTTTTTTAACTTAAATAAAATTTGACCATAAAGATTTTGAATCTCCAGTATTACAAAAGTTCAACGCCTTGGAAAATAACAGTATCCATCGTTCCAAAACTACACCTCACCAAATACCCTCCACTGCTTAGATATACTCAAAGAACTTAGTCAAAACTAAAAGAAGGAAAAGGCAAATTGTGTTAAGAACAAAGTGCCTCTCCGTTCAATGTGGGCTTCTCTGTTACCTCACTGGTTTTAAAAAGTCAAAGTAGAACTAAAGACCAAAAAAGACCCACTAGTCATAGTCTGTGATCCCCCTGTAAGGGCACCAACACCACACCATATGGCTCCCCAAACCTGATATTGGTTCTGAAGTTTACAACCTGATTTTTATTCCTTAAACTCAGAACACAACTTGTACAAACCTTGAGTCAGATCCCCAGTGCATAGCGTAGATTTTGGCTAAATGACCTCTAAGCGTACGCCTCGTTCGCATTTGAATTCGACCCACCGAGTCCAAACTTGTTGTGATCTAAAAATAAGTAAAACAAACCCCTGAGATACGGAGAACTATTTTTACTATAGAAGATAACCAAATACCTTTGAACTTGGATAGAAAATAATCTATCTTGGCAGACAACGTTAAGAAATAAAAGGATACCAGCGTACAACCCAGGATTAGCTCCATGCGACACTGAGCACAACAGTTTATGGAAGCTACAGTAACACGCTTTACAATGGCTACCCTTGAAACACACAGTACATTTCAAAGGTTTCTTTCACTTTATTCTTTCAGTTACTAAACAGGAACATGTTACAGTCAGAAATTTTAGGAATTGTTACTTTCACAGACTATGCACAGACTTAGAAACATACCTGAGCAAGAGTTGTGTCACTACATGCTTTCCTTGCATCCTGAAAGAAAAGAATGGACCAATTTGAATCTAAACAACGTCAAGCATCGATTGAGAGAAAGTGTCTAAGGGAAAAATAACTCCTAAGCAAGACTTCACCACACTCAAAAAGCCACAAGCCAACAAATGTACATGTTGTTACTTACACGTAACAACCTGCATGCTACAGTATGCCTTCTGTCACCCTAATACGATTTATTGACTAAGGAATCTAAAGCACTCACACACAAGCTGGAGATAGTGGAGGAAGAGAGACATTAAAGGCCATGCTCCAGCAACCTTTGAGTCTCCCTTTCCACAGAATATGAGATTCAAAGGCATTTGGAGCCATCTTTAAGTCTACCCTCTGCCCCGCATTCCTTCCCTGGTGTGGATGTGCTTGCTCAAGTTGTGCTGAGCACCAAGGGAAAAACGATCCACCTGAAAAAGCAACCACATATTACACACGATTAGCCAGCTTTGCACTCCACGAGGCTCTTGCGTTACCCTCCTTGCCACTGCAGGTGTGACAATAATTAGTTAGGAGACACAGGATCTGGAGAGCAGAACAAACAGCAGGCTCGCTGAAGCTTAAGCTGCTGGTGCACTGCATGCAAAACCAACAAAAAAAAGTAGTCCCACCCTCATTCATTTCATGGAATGGATGGTGCTCAGGTCTCCAGACAGAGACTGCATGGTTCTTTCAGTATTTCATATTCTATGAGCATATGACTGACTTTCTGGATGTCATTTAACCCTACCTAGAAAACACTTTTGTTTGTCTCAGAGTAACACGTGGACCACCTGCTAGGGGTGAACATCACTAAGCAGTCTGCCCCATTTTGAAAAACCTGGTTTTGGTTACAGTTGTGATCGCTGTGGGCTGCTGCAGCTCAGCCTCCCTTCTTCAAAAAACAAAAGTAGGCATAGTCAGCAACTGCTTTGAGAAGCAGGATTGAAAATAACCGTCTTAAATTTAGACAGGACCTCTACATCACAACTTAAAGATAAAACTATCAACAGCAGTATTGAAGGACCGGCCACAAGACCTTCTCTAACTCTGTCCAGTTTCTCCTAATAACCTCCAGCTCCTGTAACCAGTGAAGCAGACATCTCCCAAATGAGGCACGTCCTCCTTCACCACTCGTGTGCTGCCCGCTGCCCCATGAGAGTGTTCAAGCTGTACACTGATAGTAATGTCCTCTTTGAGAGGAGGAAAGGAAACATTTACTCACATATTTTGGACCTGCAATCTGAATTTTTCAAGCTCTTGCTTGAGAGTTACTTGACATAGCAATTTTAGTCATTTTTTTGGTGCATGTTTATTTTGACAACCCTTTATAGCTTTCCTCCCAGAAAGCAAGCCTGAGAGGAGACGGTCATCTCAACTTACTTTGCAAATGTCTGAACTATAGAAATATTTATAAAATACTGACGTCTACAATAAGGAAGGGTTTAAAATACCAGAGCAGCAAATCCTCTAGTACTCAGGACTTCCAGTGTGTTTCAACCTGTGGACAAAGTATTTTAAACAACTCTAGTTGTTCAGTTTAGCTGAAACACTTGATGAAATAAATTCTGAATGAAAGACAGAAATATTAGCAACACCTATACTTGAGGCTGTCTAATAGTAATTAGCAAAGCTGCAGGAAAAACAAAGTTTCAACAGGTTATTTGAATTCTCACATTTCAACTGTCATTTCTACATGTGCTTCATCACAAGAGAATTGTTAGTGTCGTAAGATAAAAAAGTTCCTCTCTATCATTGTAGATTTTTCTCAGTAGATGATGCGGAACTTGCGAGAAAAATCTATCTGCTCAATCAGTGTGCAGCCCCCCACCATTTCCTAGCACACACTTAAACACCAAAATACACCAGTAAACAATTCTAAAACATTACAGACTACAAAATGCCTATTGGGAAATGGACAGCTATGCATCCCAGTTTATTCTGCTTTAGGAAGCTGGTGGATACAATCTTATCTGTAACTCACTTATAAGCACAACACTGATTTTTTTTTATTAGAGAAAATATCAGGCAAAACCCAAGAGTTGCAAACAACTAAGAGAGCTTGCTAGCTACATATAAAACATTAAATGTTGGTTATCTCAACTCTTTCCACTAGTGCATCAAAAATAACTCCTGAAAATTACCAGGGGGGTAGATATTCTAGAGACTTTAAAAAAAAATTACATTTTTAAGATCCTATATCTATCCTCCTACCCATCCCCCAAAAAGCACCTATTTAGAAAGAAAACTGTGCAATGAGTTAAACAAGATAAATACCAATACAAATATATTTGCACTCCTCTACAGAGCTAGGAGTACCCAGTGCCACAACACTGACTGGTACCCATCTTGGCTTTCTTTAGCGTATATTAAGTGAAAATAAGAGGATGCTCAGCTCTCCCTGGGTAATACTGAAGGAGCAGCCATGAAAGCAGCATTCACCCCCAACTCAGTGATGAGCACATGAAGGGTGTTCAGCTCAACTACAAACACTTGCAGGGTGTTCACCACATGGCTGATACTAACAAGCAGCCATACGCCCGCTGCACTAAGAGGAGGACCAGCACAAAGCAGCTGCTGCCAGCAAACACTGGGCTAAAAAAGTCAAGTGTGCATGCAACATACTCGAAGAAATCTGTAGTCTGAGCTGATAAGCAGTTTGAAACTAAGGCTTTCCCGTGTAAGTAAGATTTATGAATCATTCATGTTTAGGAAAAGAAAATTGTGATGAAAAATAAACAGACTTGGAAGTTCCTTACTGTATTTTGTACTTTACTGAAAACTGCCTCACTGAGATATACAGGCATGTTGCAGCAGATTCCTGGTAAAGTGGCTTTGGGCGTGATAGCTCACACTGGATTTCTCTTCAATGAGTAATATCAACTAAAAATTATCATATATGGGGTGATCTGCATTTTCAAACACAAGGGGAAAAAGATATAAAAAAAAATCAACAGGAAGCTAAAAAAATAAGGCTTGTAGAAATTACATCCACCCCTGGAAGGTTTTTCTCACACTCTGTGCTTTGACAGGCATGCTTATTGAGAGTGCTCACTTCTCTCCCAGAAACAAGCTTTTCTGATACCCTGCATCCCAATCTCTCATGTCTAGGTTCTGGAAGTTTGGTGCTCCTTTTTGGTTTTTTAATCCCAAATAAAAAAATTACAGAGACACACAGACCCCAGTAACAAAATATAGCAAACTTCAATAGCAAGGAAACCTTTTGCTCAAGACATATGAATAAATTTAATTATACCAATGCCTTACTTCTATGATTTTTTAAATAGTCTGAAAATACTGAAAATTCGGCATAATTTAAACAGAAGCAAGTTATAGATATGATCCTTACACTTTACTCCTTTAAAGAAGGAATTTTTTTATGAAAAAGTAGCAATTCTTACTCTGATTTGATTTCGCAGCTGCTCTGCCTCCTGTCGTAACTGTTCCAGCTCACTCATCTTCTTCAGTTTCTATTTCTCACACTCCACCGGTGAAGAAAAGCTGCCAACAAGAGGGAGGAAAAACAAGTTTCAGTATCACTTTCTCCTCTTTAAAAAACAAACAAACAAACACCCCATTCACAAGCATATACATGTTTACTTTGCTTTTAGAAAGGCTTCTAAATAGATACTCCTTTTAGCACACCATCTAATAAATTTGGCAACACCTAAGTTATTTCAGTTCTGAATTACCATGAAAAGCAGAATTAAATGAAGTATATTTTGAATATAGAACGAACTGTCAACAGAACCACACACTGTGCTTTTAAAAACCTGTTACTTAAACACATTTGTAGTGCCACTTTTCTCACCCACACAGAAACCTGTGCCAGCCTTCACCCCAAGATGGCAACAGAGAGCAGAGACTGTATTCTCTTGGATTTCTTTCATGATAGAAAAAGCACACCAGGAAGCTGGTGGTCCCATTACATTATCTAAAAAACCCAATACACTTCTAGCTTCTAGAAGACAGACAAAAGTCATGCTACTTCTCCCAAAATGAAAACTGAAGGAGAAAGGAAAACAAGTGGGGAGAAGAACCTATTCAAAACATTAGTCTAAGCTTTTCATTTACCCCAACTAACACACGAAGAGAGTTCACCCTGAGCTTTTTATTTAAGCATGACAATACAGTAGTGTCCTCCTAACTTAGTCATTGAAAAATGGACAATAAAAAAGGGAAAGTAAGGTCACAGTTTGTCCAGTAAGTTGTGGGCCTCTAAGGAAACAGCTTTATTTAGTGTAGCTACTGATTCTTTGTAATTCTGTACTGATGTTCTCTAACAGACAGACTCTGGAAGGCTTTCTTCCATTTATAAAACATGACATAGATGTATAAACACACATAAGACATTTCATAGATGTAAAGGGTGAAAAATTTTGGTTCAAAGTAGCTTCCTAATAAGATCATCATCCTTGGACTAACGGGTTACATAAGTGTTCAAAGGCTACAAAACTTCTTGGTAGTCAAGTATATCCATCTAATCCATCCAAATATATCCATCTACTCCTTTCTTTCAATCTGAACCTCCACACTTTCCGCAGATACCACTGCAAAGTCCATCTCCAAATCAAAATATACCCTAATTGGTAAGGGGACAGTGAAAACTTAGGTCTACCGAGTATTTTCATCTATACGTAGGCGAACTACGAAGTTCACACCTTTCCTTCCCTTCCTTAAACCTATGCTCTGTTCAACTCTAAAGACAATATGATGCACATGTGAATACTCCAGGAGACTGCTTCCTTGCTACCATCTTCCTCTTTCAGAAGCCCAGGCTTTTTAATATTGCTTAACGCACAGGAGGCGTACAACAGAAGTCATCAACACTAATGTCTGATTCAAAAAGTCAAGTGTTAAAAACATCACTCTAGCATGCAATGGCTTTGTAGTCTATAAAAGTTTAATTTCAATCTTAATAATTTGATTGGAATGCTATACACCTTTATGAAATAGAGCCCCACGTTCAGTTCTGACAATGTCAAATTGTCCTTTTTAAAATCACAGAATGTTAGGGTTTGGAACGGACCTTGAAAGATCACCTAGTCCAACCCCCCATCAGAGCACGACCACCTAAATTAGGTCACACAGGGACATGTCCAGGTTGGTTTTGAATGTCTCCAGAGGAGACTCCACAATCTCTCTGGGCAGCCCATTACAGTGTTCTCTCACACTCACCATAAAAATGTTTCTCCTTATGTTTACATGGAACTTCCTGTGTCCCAGCTTGCACCCATTGCCCCTCATCCTATTACTGGACATCACTAAGAAGAGCCCGGCTCCATCCTCCTGACACTTGCCCTTTACATATTTATAAACATTAATGACATCACCTCTCAGTCTCCTCCAAGCTAAAGAGACTCAGCTCCCTCAGCCTTTCCTCCTAAGGGAGACATTCTACCTCCTTAATAACCTTTGTGGCTCTGCACTGGACTCTTTCAAGCAGTTCCCTGTCCTTCTTGAACTGAGGGGCCCAGAACTGGACACAAT
>JANHFX010018420.1:0-15560 GCA_027560015.1 Chloroceryle amazona | reverse complement strand
GAGATTGAAGCTATTGCCATTCAGGGACCCCTCCAAGATGCTTCAGCCTGACTATAACTAGAGACTGACTATCCTACGACAGCCGTTTTAGATTGAATTATTAAATTTCTCCCCAACAAACTCTCCAGCCTGTCAAGGTCTCGGTGAATGTCAGCACAGCCTTCTGGTGTGTCAGCCTCTCCTCCCAGTTTTGTGTCATCAGCAAACTTGCTGACAGTGCACTCTCTTCCCTCATCCAGGCTGCAGATGACTATATTGAATAGTACTGGTGCCAGTACCAACCCTTGAGAGACTCCACTAGATACAGGCTCTGTCCCATTGACCACAACTCTGACTTCTCCAACCAATTCACTACCTATTCATCCAGACCACACTTCTTCAGTTTAGCTGCAAGGATGCTGTGGGAGATGTTGTCAAATGCTTTACTGAAATCAAGGTAAACTACATCCACTGCTCTACCATCTATCCACCTGGCTATTTCCCATACAAAGCTATCAGGCTGGCCAAACATGACTCTCCCTTGGTAAAACCATGCTGACTGCTCCTAATGACCCTCTTATTCTTGATTGAGACAGCGAGGAGGCTATGTTGGTCCATCAACTTTCCAGGGATGGAGGTGAGGCTGACCGGTCTTATAGTTACCCGGGTTGTCCTCCTTCTTACCCTTTTTTGAAGACTGGAGTGACAATGCCTTTCCTCCAGTCCTCAGGCACCTCTCCTGTTCCCCATGACTTACCAAAGATGGAGAGGGGCCTCGGCTCCCTCAGTACCCAGAGGTGCATCCCATCAGGACCCATGGATTTATGGATGTCCAGGTTCCTTAACTGGTCCCTAACCCAGTCATCATCAACCAAGGCAATCTCCTTTATCCTGACATCCTCTGGACCCTCAGGGCTCTGGGGCCTCCAGCAGCATAGACAGAGACAAAGAAGGCATTCAGTAACTCCGCCTTCTTTCTATCCTCTGTCACCAGGGCACCCACCTCATTCAGCCGTGGGCCTACACTGCCCCTAGTGTTAGTCTGAGCTGAAATGTATTTGAAGCCGCCCTTTCTGGTGTCCTTAACCTTAACTCCAAGGAGGCCTCAGCTTTCCTAGTTCCTCCCCTACATCCTCTGACAACAGTCTTCTGTTCCTCCCAAGTGGCCAGCCCCTCCTTCCATGACCTGTAGATTCTCTTCTTCCACTTGCGTTTACCCAGCAGCTCCCTGTTCAACCCTGTGTGTCTCCTGGCTTCCTTTCTTAATTTCCTACCTGTTGGGATGATCTGATCTTGGAAGAAGTGGTCCTTGAATGTTAACCAAATGTTCTTCCTTTTCTGTTCTAGTACCTACACCAAGGTAACCCAGACAAAACAATGGACTCCAGTATCTAGAGCAAGCCAGCCATGATGCCTGACAATGTGTGCTACTTTTCACAGCAGATAAAGGTTTCTAACAGAGAAGATGATGTATCTCTACTTTTCTGAGAAAGGAAGTCAGCTTCTGCCCTGTGATGTGCTGCACACTTCAGTGCTCTGTAAACAGTAACTTCAACACAGAGAATAACTGAAAACATTCACAGAGAACTTCAACACAGAGAATAATCATGAAAAGCATGACATCACTACTCAGCTGGAAGCACGCATGGCTGGTCACATGTAGCTAAAGTGAGGGCATTTTTCTTCTTGACAGGTAAAACTATAAGCATATTGGAATATTAGCTGTAGCACTGCACCAGCACTCTCAAAAGAGCATCAATGACCATGTTGCATTTCGGCCACAGAGTCAGTGTTAATGACTTGAATAAACAGTACTGATGAATGACATCATGTATGCAATTTCTGTATCAAGCTGCAGCTAAACAGCTTTAAATCGTGTTATACCTGTACAAGTTCCTACATGGAGATACTCCAGCTTCAGAAGCCTTCTCACCCATTCAACTTTAGCTTAAAAATCAGTTGCTAAGCAAATTAAAGGACAATGGTCTTTAATATGGTTTTGAAATAAATATTTTTTTTTTGGTTTTAGTTGACAAATCCTAGCAACATCAGTGTACTCTATAATTGCAAGGTAGGTCTTTAGCACTACGGCTCAGCAGAAACCTATCAGTGGTTCAAGGTCAAGCTATAACTCAATAATAGCCTCCAAGCCAGTCCACATTTCTACAAAATCTACACTTATTTTTAGGTTTAAGTATTGAAATTCCTTTCCAGTACACAGCAGCTGAAGAGCAAGCTCTGGGATATTATAAGCTACATATAAACACCAGGATACTACAGTAAATGAAGTGCACAGCTTAGCTATTAAATTGAAGCGCATCCAGCGTTCTCTGTTGTGCTGTCTGGCTGCAGCTCCCACTCCAACTGCTTGTGTTCAGATGATCACACACCATCAAGTATTTAGCAGAACCATGAGCAAGATGCTTCCACTGGGATTTTTACTCTTGGTTGGTTTTTTTTTCTTGTAAAGTATATTTTGAGGTGCCCATGGGAAATTACAGAAATTGAGTGGGCAGAGAGGAAGCTCTCATGGATGCTTTTCCAGAGTCATACTAACTTTGCAAGAAGCATCCATGAACTGGCAAACTACCACGTGAACACCTCACTGGTGCCATACTCGGGACAACAAAACAGGATGATAGTTCCACGTGGTTGGAACTTAGGCACACGGATGCATCTGTGTCTGGTTTAATGCTTCTGATGCTACAGTGATATGGTTAAAAGAGAGGAAGCCGTGGTCAAGATGCAGTTATGTGCATAGACCATTACCCAGACTAGACTTACTTGCTCTAACACTGTTTAATTTAAGTCTGTCAGTGAGGTCACCAGTGAAGCACAGCAACAGCAGGACTGAGATGGCTGTCAGCAAAGCAGAGGCCACATCCTATAAACCCGTCCTCAGTGTAGAAAAGCAGGCTGTCATCACCACCTTGAAGTGTGCTATTTCCCAATGCTACCAGTCATCAGACAAAAAACAATTTGGGTTTTATCAGAATAAAAACTTTCACAGGTCTTAGAAGGATTGCAAAGAAAAGAGGTGATCTCTATTGCAAATTTTTCCTTGTACAACAAACTAATGAAAATCTCAGTGGATTCAACTCCAGCCTGTACTAAGGACACATGTCTATTCATTCTCCCTTCTAGGAAGACCAAAATACTAGTCAAGAAGGAATACTGCTCCACAGCCTGGAAAATTCTTTATTAAAAACATGAACTTCCCCAAGAGCCCAGCTGTATCGTACTTGGCTGTGCATGCAGTGAAGCCATCAGCTCTTGAACTGCTATGGACTTCCTCCGGCCACCTCAGGAGCCTGAGGGGAACAGAATGTCTACCTCTGTGACTTATTAATATTTTTAATGAATGCTTAGAGAAAAAAAATCATTCTGAGTTACCTTAAGATGCAGAATACTGGTGGTATCTGCTTTTCTACATTTACAGGTAGAAATCCTGATGAAGAAGCCAGATGCTTCTCTTCAAATGCAATTAATGATGCGCATGAAGAGGGCTTGAGGGTATGAACAACAGTAAGGGGAAGTGCTTTTTAATGCCCTTGGTAGCCTGGGGGTGTACCACGGCAGGACACCCAGGCAACCAGGAAAGCGGGTCAAGGACATGAGATGCTGCCCATCTGAAGCAACAATGCAGAGAGCTTGCTGAGAGCAACGACTCTTGTATAACCAAGGCTGCACATCTTTGCCCTCATAAAAGCAGTGCCATTTGTAAGCTGAGCTATACCCTAGTGCAACATTTCCTCAGCAGACTTTTAGAAGTGAATCTACTAATACCAAAATAAAGTGCCTCTCGAGGCAAAATAATTAACTAAGCCAGATTCCACAGCATATCTAGTGTCAAGAAAGCCACTGGCAGGCTTGAGTGCTCCACAGAAAAATTACCCTTTAAACTATTCCTGATTCAGTATCAGCATCAATTGCTAAGGGTTTAATTTTTCATTATATGGGCAGACAGTGACAAATTACCACAGGCTTTGTCTCAGAAGTATTTTCTCTGCAAACGCAAACATTGTGTCTGGAAAAACACTCTTTTCTCTGCAAAAATGCACTCGAAATGGACTTGGCAGACACACTGTAGGGAACTTCACTGAGCCCAAGACCTCTGTGACACCTCAGCCAGTGGCAGGGCAGGACACAGAGCCTACAACAAGCCAGGATGCAGGGAGTTCATCAGACAGGGACTTGCTGACCCCATGGCACAGAGTGGGAGGCTAGCACAGTGTCTGGGAGCCTACACAGCTCTGGAAGGCCAAGACATGGGCTGCTATTTGGCAGAATACTCGAAGCAGAAAAGTCAGAATGTAGCGATAAGGTCCTTTAGTTCTGCAAAGCAGAGCTATTTCTGTCTCAGAGAAGATTACAGTTTACCAACTAAGATGCTAAGTAATTTGGGTCGGGGGTTTTGTGTGTTTTGTTTTGTGGTTTTTTTGTTTGTTTTGTTTGGGGTTTTTTGTGGGTGTGGGTTTTTTTTTATTAAGAAAAAGGACATTTTCACTTGCCTCTGCAAGCTTAGCTTATCCCCATGTAAAACCATCATATAGACAGAAGGAAAAAGAACTTACTAGAGAAGTGCATATATACCACTCCCCCCAACAAAGCACTGCTACTTTCATGCCAAATACATAGAGATAAAGGGATGTCAGGAAGAACAGTCTGACTGTATTTTTAAGAGCTATCGATTGAAAAATTATTTAGGCAAGAATTTTGTTCCAAAATATTTTTTGACCTGAAATAAATGGTTTAGAACTGAACTAAATGCTTATCTAGACACACCAACCTCAGTTTTTCATATGCAGTAAGAGCTCACAAGCCGCAGAAAGTAAGAGAAGAGGTTTCACGTAAGCTTTCACGTGATGATCCCCTACAAGTGATCACACAGGTGGCTAAACATAAGGAATGCTAACTATAGTGCTTTACTAATTACAGGAAAAAAAACCCAAGAAATACCCCAGATCTCTCTCGAGGGAGCTGTATCAGTAAGTCACACACACTCAGGCTTCAGTCCACAAAAGCCTGATGTGCTGAAGCTGCTTGTAGGAAGCTACCTGCTTGTCTCCTGTAATAACTGCCAGCACACCCAGGCTTTGTTCTCTCAGCAGCAGTGAGCTGGGGTTCTGGGCTGAAGCTGTGCTCCAGCACCATGCACAGACTAATACTTCACATATTCAGGATGTGCTAAAGAAGATTTGGGGAAAACATTTCCTCATGTAGTGACACTAAATCAAGACTTCATCAGCTTTGTCCACTCATTTGCGTCTCCTCAAAGCTATGAATACAGAAGAAAATCATATGAGAGGTTTTTATTTCCTGCAGCCTGTAGGAAATGGATTTGACATATTCAGGAATGGTTCAGGATCTGTACACTTTGACACAGTGGACAAAGCCTTACGTAAAGTGAAATCTCAGCCATTTAAAATAAATGTGTTAATGCTATGCTGTAGTTACAGGCCTTCATATATAAAAAGTATTTTAGCTGGAATTTTACATAAGATATTTACTACGGTAGAACTGTTTGAGGACCACAGGCACTCAGGTCTCCACTGAGGAAAAGGTTTAAGGTCTTTTTTTTACTATACCTTGGCCCTATGCTGTCTCTACTGTGTTTCTCCAAGAGACTTTACCAGTCACTCATTTTCCCAAGAACTCTTTATTCTGACTTACAGCTGCATTGCATCAATAAACTGAGACAACAAAGCAAGAAGCTTTTCTATTGGTCAACTAATATTTAAGTCTGAGCAGAGAGAAGCGTAAGCTGAAATAACAATATAGAAGGGCTACAATGTGCCATTGTATACCTTGCTCTTTCGCTTGCCTCTCCGTCCTTTCAGCGCATCTCTTTCCCTCTGTATCTCTAACATACTTTTGAGGAGTGCATTAACATTTTATTTTATTTTTTTAATGGCTCCCATTTAGAAAATAAGCTTAGAAATCCTGACTGAGCCCTGTCCTCGAGATATTTAAATATTTTCATCTCGTAAGAGGTAATTAATTGTCACTCTGCTTTCTGAGCCCACAGACACACCTCAGAAGAGTCCTCCCACATTGAGGGCCCCCAGTCTGCAAGAAGAAAACAGGAAGCAGCCTGGGTGTGACCTCACTGGCTGAGGTCAGCACTATTGTTGCACTTCGGCACATTTGGAAGTGTTTTAAAGTGCTAGGTCTCCATTACAGCTTCGGTACAAAAACAGGAAATAATCAACCAACGCCTCTTGAGAGGAAGGGTATCAGCAGAATTTACTTCAACACCCGTTTCTCTAACAGGTACCATCCCTGATTTTAAGGAACCGATGAATCTATGTGCTTGAAATTGCCTGTACAGCTAGAAAGGTCACAAAAAGAGACCCACAAGGAATAAGAGATCGGTGGGAGATGAAAGTAGTCTTGCCTCTTCGTGTGCCAACATGCCCCATCCAGTTACATCATGAATACAACCCCACCCATGCACTGCGTGGCAGAAGTTTCAAGCCAACAATATTGCGCCTTCCTTCCTCCGCCAAAACACTTTGTACCTCTACACATCATGAAGAATACAAACATATAGAATACATATATCATTCTATAACACACCTACTCACTAAGCTTGTGATTTTAATAGAACTTTGAAATAAAGCTGCCACAGAAATCTGTTTGTATTTCCCGTAATAACTACCTGGAGTTATTAACAGAAGTGATTTTAGGCAAATAGAAGTATCTGTGTTCACCTTCAGACTGCAGTACTGAATATATCAACCTTTAGTGTTTTTCACTAAGAGGAGAGCAGAGGAAGCTTGAAGGTGCCTTGCTGCAGTGCTGATGGGTTCAGAAGTCAAAGCCATTTCCCCAGTGCTGCCAGCACTGAGCATGCACAGCTTGCGGCCAAGCAAGCAAACCCGCATGGTAATCAGTCTTCACAGATCGTGACACACCTCCACACTTGATGACTGCTTTGATTACAGTTTCCATGGCAGACAAACAGACCAACAATACTGACCTTGTTAACAGCAGACACAAACCAGACAAAAGAAATCGTAGTTCAGAAGTTAGAGTGAAATAATTATGAAGTTTACTAGCAAAAAATGAACAGTGATTCTAGAATTTTACCCTTCTTTGTAAGGGTATAAACTGACAGTTCACTAGATTACTGTCTTAAACTCAGAGCTATGAGAGTTTATTTCTAAAACCCAACTCAAAGTCTAAGCCAAGCACATTCATAAAACACATACAGGAAGCCCTTACTCTTCTTTGTCCACACACACACTAGATTCTGGGGAGAAGAGGGAAAAAAAAAAAATCAAACAGAAATTCAGTGTTAAGCATGAGGCTGAAAAAAAGCACAGGAAGGAAGGAATTTTTATCTACCATGAATATTTCACAGCCCAGAGTGATTTCTTCCAAAAGTTAAGTCTTACATCTTATGTTCATCATGTTTGCTTCCAGGTCAAAAGGTTTTCATACTTAAGCATAGATTTATTTTTACCATGCTCCTTGCAAACAAAATTTCATGTGGAATCGAAATTATATTCTCTTCAGTGACTAAAATAACAATTCTCCAGTGACAATTTGTTTCACTGACCTAGGATGCTCCACCACTTGACAAATTACTATTGGTTTTGCAATTGAAACTGTGTAAGAAGCAGCAAGCAAAAAGGATAACCCCCTAAGTAACAAGAGACAACAGACTGAGATGGTTGCGGTTCAATTTCTTCCTTGGGGACAGACAAGTGGATGCACAGACACACACTACTCTATGGGCCTCTTCCAACATGCAACTACACCCAGAAGCTATTCTAACAAGGTCTGCTATGAAAAGTGTACTGTAGAGTGACAATTCAAAGGCATTTTAAAAGACCACATATTTAAATCCATCTCTGCAAGGTTGATTCTGGATTTTTTTAATGTGCTAGCACATTGATGTTTACTGAAGTGGCTCGGTACCCTTGCACCTGGTAGGGCCAAGCAGTGCTATGCATATTACATCTGGTCTGGCATCTACACGCACAAAAGACTATTTAAGTAGCCTCCTGTTTTCTGACAGCATCCAAACTTCACGGTAAGCATTTAAGGCACTAAGTACACAGAAAAATTAAGCTTAATGTCAGTGGAGAAAATACACAGTAAGAGAAGCTAATACTGACTACAGGGAAAATTCCTTGATTCAATTAAGAAGAATATTCATTTGACTGAAATAATTTCTGGCTGACAGGTTTTGAAAGTGGAGCATTTTTACACACTTCAGGGGCAGAAAACTCAGCAGTACCAGTTACACATGCACACTGCATCCTTTCAAATGTATAACTAGCTCAGGGAAAAAATGATAAAAATGCATTTGATTTACACATAGCCTTCAGCACCCTTCCCTCCTCCTCTCCACTGAGCACCACACACACACTCCCTTGGTACCAAAGTTACAGGGAGGCATTATGCAGTTTGCATCATGATGTGGCTGTAACATTTAGCATACAGATGTATTTTTTCATAAGAAAATAAGGGAATATAAGCCTTGGTGGTTTTATACTGATTATTCAAAGAGAAGATAAAACTTGCCCTCGGGTCTAATTTTAGTTTTGCTTTGGGATCACAATATCTTTCTGGTCAATGATTTGTGATTCTAAGCCACAAAAATGAAGTGCTCTTCCAGACTAGAGCTCAGGCTACTGTAGTAGGGGTTTTGTTTGTTTGTTTTGTGTGTGGTTTGTTTGTTTGCTTTTGGTTGGGTGGGTTTTTTAGATAAATATTATGATATCCCTTAAAAAAAAAATGTAACAAACCCCTCACTTTAGAGAGAGACACCGAATGACTACAAATCCCATACTAGAAAGTGAACACCGTGGGTTTCACGCCTATTAATCCAAGTGTGGGAATCAAGAGTACACAGGCTGTGTAACTACTTCAGGTATCACTTGTGATGAGATTGATTTATCTAATCTAAACTCTTTTTAATTGCTTTTGAGGTTTCTGATGTAGTATTGCCTGTTTTCAAACAGTCACTTATTAAAAAAAGAACCTACACTGGATATTTAAGGAAGATCTTATGCTAAAGTAGTATCCATCACTATGCTTCTAATTATCTTCACACTTGCAGGGCTCTCAAAAATAAAGGCTGCCTTTATAGTAGGAGTATTTGTAACATACTGATTATATCTAGTAAAAAAAAAAACTTTTAGGCAAAGAAAAAACCTATTTCTTATTAAAAACCTCAAACTATCTGGGTAAAGCTGTCATTATTTAAAAGAAAGTTGTAAATTAAACTTGTGATTCATTATGTTTCATGCCTTTGCAATGCATTAAAATCTAAAGGTATCTGTAGACTTCATAACCCAAAAAAAAAAGGAGAAAAAAGCATAGAGAGTATAGTGGTCATGAGTCAGAAATTCCCTCCCTGGCTATCAGAAGGAAAATGGCCCTAGATGAAATTTTTAAGTTTCCAACAGAAGAGGATAGAAAAGAAACGAAAGAGAAACAAAACAATGAAGAAAAGTATAATACTCCCACTAGAAGCAATCTTCCCCAAAGTGTCAGGTGGTTCTGTTTGGTTTTTTTTAACTAGGAGAACTCTTCTTTGCCAAGGTGACACTCACCATGTTACAAATAGCAAAGGCACCCCTGGAGACATAGCCCGAGTTACAGACAGGAATGTATCTCCCTGGCACCGTGGTCACAGGAGAGCTCATGGCTCCACAACCTGGTTTGCTGGAGGTTATCTTTCCAACCTACTGAAACTTCTGCTCCTGTAAATAGTCCAAATCACAGTCAAAGCAAGTGGGGTCACCATCAGCCTACCTCAGTGGGTATTATTTGCTTCAAGTCTTCACCAAAGAGCAGATGCTGCGCATGCCCATCTTTTGGTTTTAACATTTGGGATATCCAAATGATCATTTTGGAGTTTCTCAGCAACTGTGACTGAAAGATTAGCAAAAATGGCTAAAGAGTATTAAAATCCTGCTTCCCAAGGCTAAGAGCAACGCAAAATGGTATCTGACTCAATGAAAAGCCAAACAGCAGCCCTCTCAATGAAACTCTCAACCACTTTAACTGTTTGCCCAGGATGGTGGCCTTTCATCTTTGAATTCAGAATTACTATGGTCTGTGATTCAGGGCCACAAGGGTTCTGTAGAGATTGGGAACAGAAAATTGCTCAAGCTTCTGAAGCAACAGAAGTAGGAAAAGTCAATTTTATTTTCTTCATTTCACCTCTTTTCAAAGTATGTGTTTGGCTTTTAATGCCCATCTGTTTTCATTTGAAACAAACTATAATAGATGAAAGGAAAAAAAAATAAAAAAGGAAGAAAAAAATCCAAAACAACAACAACAACAAAAAAAAAACCCATACCAACCACAAGTGACTTCTGGTCTCCAGCTACCTGACCTTCCAATTAGCTCCTGTTTCTTTACGTCTGGGGAATAGCCACAAACCACTGACACTGTAACATACTCATTTATAGCTCTTTTACTTTGGACTTGTATTGCATTTTTACTCTGCTGTACAAAAAAAATATAAATAAATAAATTCCAGTTCCTTCTTTTGGGCCACTTCTAAGACAAAAGAGGAGTTTCCCCTTTTCTGTTGCATATCTTGGAGATTGAGGTTGGGTTTGTTTGTTTGCTTCAATTTACACATCTTGTATCCAAACCACTAGAAAAAGCAATGCCAATGGAGAAGTTTCTCGCCTCACAAGTATCAATCAATAAGGTATACAAGGGGTATTTCATATGCTACAAAATGCTGCAGTGCTTCCCTGTGGACAGACCACTGCTCTCTTCCCTCAAGGTTGTTAGGAGCACCTCCCTGATGCATCCTTCCTACCAATCCAATAGAAGGCAAATGGTACTACTATCAATAGCATTTGCTGGACTTAATGCCTGCTTGGAAACTTTGCTGTGACATTGTTTGACCTCTGCTTATTGTACCTATTGTCAATATTGCTAAAAACTTCATTAGTTCTTCTGCTTTTCCTTCCCATCACCAGCACGTACACAAAGAGGACTCGACTCCAGCATGTGTCCTCACATAGCAGCACAAAATAAATACATTTGCCTAAGCCTACCTTAGCATTTTAGCAGTGGAGAACTTTTAGAGAATAAGCCTGAAACCCAACACATTACAAATTTATTAATTTCTTCAAACTCTGACATAACATTGTGCTGTCAAAAGCTAAGCTCAGTTTAAACCAAAAACTCAAAGGAAAAGGTCTTCCTTTTCCAAACGAGGGATAAAATTGGTTTACATGAACAATTAACTTAAAGCAGCCAGTCACAACAGAAAGGGTCACCAGAAAAATGCTCAGATCAAATTATTTCTTTTAATCAGACCAATTTTAGATACCAGACATGTTTTAACATTAGATCATGAATAAACAATTTTAATTTTAATGTAAGACTTTAAATGTGTACAAATACCACAAAATTTAATATAGGTAAATAGGAAATTACAAGTGCAACTTAGGGTAGAATTAATTACCACAGTATAAAAATAAAAAATAAGGCAGCAAAAATGTATATAAAAATTATTTGATAAGAATCAAATCATCAAGTTATCCTGAAGCTGCCTGTGTGCTCACCACGTCAACTAGTAACTACGCTATGAAAACAAACCAAAGAGGTCCAAGAGTTCCCACTGCTGATTGTAGGTTGCCTGCTCTTGTTAAAGGCATCAAACCAGTCATCAAGAGCAGCTCTAAGATCTTCAGTTTCATTTACGAAACACATACAATCCTGGAATTAATTTATCTTCTTTTGTTCCCTTCCCCCATGTTTGAAAATCTAAATTTTATGAAATAATTTTAACATTACTCAGCTCTTTTAATGTTTCGGAACAGTAGGATTCACAATGACTCAAACACTTGGCTTAGGTTGAAAATCCATATGATTAATATTTGTTTGGGAACTAACATAAGGAGAAGGGGAAAACTAGAGTTTCTGCAAATTGCCAAACCTATTTTGCCTCCAGACAACTAATTTTATCTAATAGGTGGAACATGAAAGTGCCTTTTGCTCTACATTACAGTCAGGCACTGCTATCTTTCCCCTCCTTTCCAGTTTCTTTCGGAAGGCCATAGGCTACGAGATTTATAGTAAAACAAATCCTGATTCAGTTACTGTTGGTCAGCACTTCACATACTTTTGAAACTCAAAACACCTTAAAGGAGATGAAGCTGTCTTCACTGAATAGCCTATTTGCTAGTTGATACCCAGCTATATTTGGTTTAATTCTGTTTTTTTTGAAACCTTCCCCTCAGTTCTCATTCATCTTCTCACTGTGGTTATTTCCCCACACACTAAGTGTGCAATTGTATATATAGCAATTCATAATAACCAGAACATCAAGGATCACTGATGGCATCCAAGTTGACATCCATTCAAAACATTAAGCTCACCTCCTGGTCTTTTGTTTCAGGCTCTTTGCAAAGATGAACTCTCATTTTTGACACGCTGCTGAACACAGTAACACAATCCTAAAAAGTACAGACTTTTTAAAATTAAAGCTACAGCTTTGTACAGCATTACCTTGTGGAATCTATGAAGCTCCCTACCTTCCTATCAGACATCAAACCACAACCTTAGGAGAAACACCTATGTTCATGTTTTTCGTGATCATTTCTATAGTTCTGTTTAGCATCTTTCACATAAAATTCTATTACAAAACACCAGGTTGCAAAACACAGAGTTTTCTTATGAGGATGAAACAGTAACAACTACATTTAATTACACACTTCAGAAGATGAAATAAGTGACAGGTCTGCCTCCAATTAGAGGAGAGAAAAATTTCAGTGGAGCTGAAAAAAATATTTTCTTGATTAGAAAGAAAATGATGGTTTCTGAACAGCAAGATCCAGGCACTTGGGAATTACATTAATCTGAGCATTGATATTCGCAGACAGCATTAAGTACAAAACACAATCACTGCATTATCACTGTCCTTCAGCATTTATATTCCATGAGCAAGAACTGCATATCAAGCTCAGAAATTCTAAATTTCTTACTAGCTTGATAAGACATTTTAAAGTGACTCCTGAGATAAAAACAATAAATTGAATGACCCTGTATTCCATGACATGACAGTCTTAATTTATGACTCTGACAGAGAAGACAGTAACTGAGGACAATGCACTACATAGGGTGGGGGGTTTAGGGTTGCAGGGTTTTTGTGTGGTTTTGTGTGTGTTTTGTTTGTTTGTTGGTGTTGGCTTTGTGGTTCGTTTTTCTTTTTTTTACATCACCTTCAAAACCTTAGAAATTTTGTGGCATCTTAAAAAGTTGCATAATGGTCTAGGAGAGAACTATACACAGTTCTGTATTCCAAAAGATTTTTGCAGGATTTGCTAATGAGGTTTTTTGAGTCCTTGGTTCTTCATTAGAAACTGTTTGGTAAATTAAAATAGTTGGACAATTTAAACACCAGATCTTTGTACTCTTTTAAGCTATGGGAAGACATAGTTTAAAATTTCATTAGCCAACATAAATAAAACAGATAACATTCATAGCCAACAACCTTCTACTTAAGATTTAAGTAACCTGAGCACTCAACCAAGATGGATTTTTTTCAAGCACTTGAGGAAGGGCTTAAAAAAAAAGAAGAGACAGAGCACCAGCTCTTTGCTGTAGCATTAATAACACAGAACACAGGAAAAGACATCCCTGTAACCTGAAACTCTTTTTTTCCCCCCTGATTAATAAATGAAAGGCATTATTATATATTGTTATAACCTTGGTGTTCCATGTGCTAAACCTGTATAACTTATCTAAGTTATCCACCACCAAAAAAACTGCTAACTTGACAGAATACATAACTCAATATATTGTCTATATTTTGTCAGAGACGTAGCGAGACACACGCATGTATTTATGATCTCTCTCTTTTTTCTAGCTGCCTTCTTCCTAGATAAAATCAGTCTGTTCTTCGGAAGCACAAATTACCTTCACCACAGCCCTTGTGCTTTAGAAACACAAACAAACACTGCAAAAACCCACAGAAGATTCCCATCCCACTAAAAGGCTTTCAGGATTGTAAGGGTTTGTCATGTGGTTTGTTTCATTTTAATTTGTTGATATGGTTATTATTCCTGTCAACATTACTTCAGACTTTCCCCAGCTTCAACTAGTAATTACATCTACTGTATCTGTCACTTAATTGTCAGATTAGTAACCACCTTTTACATCACTTCCAACATTTCTAGTAGAAGTCAGAGAGCAGCTTCAGGTTTTTCTCTGCACACTCAAATGACTTGGCAGGCTCACGTCCCCCAGTACTCCCACTACTCCCTACAAGAGCTACCAAAAAATCTCCGAATCCTCTACTTATACTTGGGAAAGTACATGAAATTCGGGAAAGCACATCAAATGCTCTTGCAGTTAACTCTGTAGGTGAGGCACGACAACCCTGACAAACCAGAATGAGCTTGTGCTGACAAGTGGCAAGA
Organism: Chloroceryle amazona; assembly: GCA_027560015.1. NCBI lineage: Eukaryota > Metazoa > Chordata > Aves > Coraciiformes > Cerylidae > Chloroceryle > Chloroceryle amazona. The sequence goes on along the minus strand of JANHFX010018420.1, from coordinate 1,173 downwards.
GAGGAAAAGCACCCAGCTACCGGTGGGGAATAACTTCTCACCGAGGAATGGCTCCCATCTCTCAGTTCAGATTCTCAGTAGAAAAAGGACGTAACGTTTTTCAAAGCAGATCGAAACAGAACCCAGAACTCTGCTGAATACATAAAACCCACCAGACTCTGAATGCTACAAGTTTCCATCTTTTCCAGTGCTTTTCTGGTGGGTTTTAGAGGTTGGTTACCTGCTTCCTCTGACCATTTTACCAACCTTTTCCTTTCCTAATACTCTCTAACTAGCAGGGAACAGCTACTATCCTGTTGTTTCAAAAACTTTTAATATATATAATAATTTGATACGGAATCAAATTAAATTCTAGACATTTTTTACTTCAACTCATACTTTGCTTTAAGACTTACTGTGCTCCTATTTCAGAACTGAAAACCAGCCTGGAAAATCATGTACTTTCAAAGCTACAGTAACCGGTCTAATAAAAGACAACATCGTTGTTCCTCAACTGGGTAATTTAACAGAAGGAATCAGACCAGAAGATTATTTGCATTAGTTCAGAGAGTACAGCCTAAACTAAACTTGTTGTCTACCAGATAGAAGCAATTTGGACACTTTTTACAATTTCCAACACAGACCAAACTAAAAATTAGAGAAGCTGATCACCTCAGCAACAACTGCAAATAATAATATATATCAATATATCTTGCAAAAAGAGCTGGATATTGAAACCAGCAGTATCTACTAAGTGTGACACAAAAAGCATCTAATGACTTTGCACTTTTCCTGAAGGCGGGGGAGTACCTTCAGATTTACCTCTAGCATTAACACACGTCATAACCCCTTGCCGTAAGAAAAATATAGGGAATGCCAAAACCCAAACAAGTTCTAGATCGGTGTAGAAATAAAAGAGTGAAGAGTTTCTCTACATATGCCATAGACCTGGAAACTGTCTGTTGCCTCCAGCTGTACAGACTTTCAGATGCAAACTGGGGGGCTAAGTGTCACTTGGGATGGCAGGAGCACTCTGAACACCCCTGTGCCACCTGCATTGCTAGTCCTGGGATTTTCAGCGGCAGGTCTGCCCTTGACGACCTCCGCGAGCAGGTTACCTCCCAGGGCGAGACGGGGCACCCCGGCCCCAAGACGACCTCTCTGCGACCTACCCTCCCGGCTCCTATCGCAACC
>JANHFX010018419.1:0-15557 GCA_027560015.1 Chloroceryle amazona | reverse complement strand
GACTGTTCCTGCTGCTTCTCTTCTGCAGGAGCATCCCCGCAGCTCTCTGTCTGGGGGGAGCAGGGAAGAGCAGTCTTGGGGCAGGAGGAGGCTGCGTTCCTCCATCCCAGAGTCTGCTCCTGGGTGGGAGGGTGGAGAAGCCTTTACCTGGCAAACTGATGCTTGCGGGCTCAGCATGGGGAATCTGGGGAGCTTTTTGATGCTTATACGGGTTGCTCTTTAAGCCAGGTCAGACTTTGATGCATTACTCAAAACTATCTATTCATAGAATCGTGGAATTGTTTTGGTTGGAAAAAAAAAAAAAACTCTATAAGAAAACTAAGTCCAACCATTCCCCACAGCACTGCCAGGTCACCCCTAAACCATGTCCCTCAGCACCACATCTCCACAGCTTCGAAACCCCTCCAAGAGGCCTTGACAACCCCTCTGGGGAATAAATGGTTCCTCATGTCCAACTTAAACATTGCCTAGTGCAACTTGAGGTCATTTCCTCTTGTCCTGTCACTTGTTCCTTGGGAGAAGAGACCAACCCCACATGGCTCCAATCTCCTTTCAGAGAGTTGTCAAGATCGAGCTGTCCCCTGAGCCTCCTTTTCTCAAGGCTGAACAACCCCAAGTCCCTCAGCTGCTCCTCACCAGACTTGTGCTCTAGACCCTTCCCCAGCTTCGTTGCCCTTCTCTGGACACGCTCCAGCCCCTCAATGTCTTTGATGGGGTCATTGCTGTTACTTTTCATTGAGCACTTTGCCTCTGCTGCAGAACACCACACATGAAGTAAAATTTTTCCCTCATGCTCATTCTCTCATTATCTTTCCCAAGGTTTGGCTGGTGGTTTTAGTTACCCTTTAACAGCCCCAGCCCCGAACATTGCTCAAACCACCCGCAAGGCACCTGGGCAGTCCTGCCGTGCTGGAGTGCCAACTGGCACAGTTTAACAGCAAAATTCCCATCTCTGCCAAGTGCTTGCGGAAAATTCCCGGTGCTTGGCACCCACCAGCATCTGGGACACATCACCTGAAACCCCATGAGAGGTCCTTCAGAGGTGGGCTGTGCCCTCAATACACAAGGTGCCTGGACCCAGCCACAGCTAGCTCCTGGTGCAATTTGACCACAAATAGCGCAACATGTTTTTTTATCACACTACTGATCTGCTGAAGGCCATCTTTTGGGTTTCTCTTGCAGGTGGCTTTTTGATCCCGTATTTTATCATGCTGATTGCCGAGGGGATGCCACTGCTCTACTTGGAGCTGGCCGTGGGGCAGCGCATGCGTCAGGGCAGCATCGGCGCCTGGAAAATAATAAGCCCCTACCTCTGTGGTGTTGGTATGTTCTCAGTTGTCATCTTTATTTTTAAGCACCAGGGGAACACCGGTGATTCTGAGATGGAGACCTTTGTCTTACCTGCACTGGGCTTTGACCATTTCCCAGTGCTTCCAAGAGCATCTTCCCAACAAGCTCAACATGGAGTGATAAAATGGTGCCTTAATTCCCTGCTGTTGTTGCCTACCATTTACCAATGTTCACTCTTAACTACATTATTATGTTACTAAATTACCCTGATAACCCAAATTAACATTAATTTTATTTTATTTTTAACAATATGTTGAATATTGACCCCCCAAGGGGCTAAAGTATAAAATCCAGTGCAGGATAGACCTGGTGAGAGGAGGAAGAGGTGGCTGTAGTGGTGGAGATGAGCCCTGTGCACAAGGCTGTGCAGAATCAAAGTCCCCACCCCATGCCAGCCCCAGTGCCCCCCACCCTGGCCATTATAGGGTTTCACTGCTGACCCAGCACCTCTCTCAATACCTGCAGGTGTTGCCAGCGTCGTCGTCTCCTTCTTCCTCTCCATGTACTACAATGTGATAAATGCCTGGGCCTTCTGGTATCTCTTCCACTCCTTCCAGGTGTGTGGGCACATTGACATGGAGGGTGGCAGTGGCTGTGCATCCATGCTGGATGTTGCACGATCCATTGTCAGCCGGGGATGGAGGCAAAAGCTCCAGAAACCTTCCCAAAGCTTTTTTTTTTGGGGGGGTGGGGTGGGGAATGAGGCAGTGGGGTCCCCAGGTATTGGAGTGTCTTCTCCTCATCATGAAATGCAGGTTGAGGACAGCCCTTGATGCCTTGCGCTCACGTGCTTGGTGGTCACAGTGTCCTGCACGATGGGTCTTTCTATAGGCAAGGGAAAGGGTTGACACTGGGGGAGAGGATTGGAGAGGGCCATCCCCAGGGGAGAGGGCTGGAAGAGATCATCCCCCCGGAGTGTCATCCCCCTCCACACAGAGACAAGCAAGTCCTGGGCAGAAAGCTGCTGTTGCCTTCATTCCCTGTCTCTCCCCACCATGCTGATGGCTCTCCTCACACCCTTCTCTATCCGCCAGGACCCCCTGCCATGGGCCACCTGCCCCCTGAACAGCAATCGCACTGGCTATGAGGAGGAGTGCGAGAAGACATCGTCCACCCAGTACTTCTGGTACCGCCAGACCCTGAACATCTCTCCATCGCTGGAGACCAGCGGGAGTGTGCAATGGGAGCAGGCGCTCTGCCTGACACTGGCCTGGCTGGTGGTCTACCTCTGCATCCTCCGTGGCACTGAGTCCACAGGCAAGGTGAGATCCCAGGCAGGACACAGGGAGGAGAAACCAGTGCTGAAAAGCAGCAGCTACAGATGCTGTTAGAACCATAGAATCATTTTGGTTGGAAGAGACCTTTAAGATCATCGATTCCAACCACTGACTGCAGGCTTCTCCACCAGAGCAGCCGTCCCCAATGCCTCTGCTGCCATGATAAATTGCAACTGAAGGCGGCTCAACCAAAACACTGAGTGATACTGAAAAAATAATCCAGTAAAATCCTTTAAATGCAGCTACCTCTCTGCTGCAGAACCAGCCACTGGGCTGCTGGCCCTGCAGCAAGCTACCTGCCATAGCAGAGCCCTGTCAGGAGATGGATGTTCCATAGTCTTTACAAGACAACAAAGACATCTACTGGGCATTTTTGCTCACTTTTTAGTCACAGCAGAAGTTATAAGGAAGTGGACTGGCGTGGGGAGCAATGTCCTGGCTGAGCCTGCACTAAGCAGCAAGCTGAGGTCTGTAATCCCCAAATCGTCTTAGCCAGACACAGAAAGCCAAGAGACTGTAAACCAAGAATAACCTCTTAAACTTGCTGCAGCTGGATTGGGGGTGTGTGTGTTTGTGTGAATCAAAAAAGAAGTAAATAAGTAGCCAAGGAGCATTGGGACAGCATCACAAAGGCAGGGTACTATCAAGGGGGACTTCTACCGCATCCCTTATGCAGGGATGGCAGCGGGCACAAGGCTGTCCCATCCAGCTGAGGAGGGTGAAGCTGCCACATCCTCAGGCAGAATATTTGGCAATTTCCCAGCAGATTCTCGAAGGTGTGTTTTTCGTGAGTTAGTTTTTATATAATTTTGTGGATGAGCTACTGGGGTATGTCCCAGCAAAGAGGTGATTGGAGTTTCCCTGGTTTTCTTCACAAGTGGCTTCTTCCAATATGAAGATTGAACATTTAGATTCAAAGTCAGGGGGTTGATCAAAAGCTCGAAGAAGACACTGGAAGGATTTAGTTCCCCTCATTCCCCCACCTGGGTTACATTAAGTTAAAGTCTTTTTCACAGCTGAATTAAAATAGTTTGATTCTGACCCTTTATGAGGTCTGCTTACCTTCCACCAAGAGCAGATGATGGGTGACCTTTGCTTACCTAGTGAGGTCTTGACAGATGGTTGCCAACTATCATTCCTCAAGTAAGTGCTGCAGAACTGAGTTTGTAAATGTTGCAAATATTTTAGATTTTTTTGTGAGAAGTCCCTGAGAAGAGCAGCACAGGCCTTTATTATTAATAAAAACTTGTTTCTCTAAAATGTAAACCTAAAGAAAGATTTACCTGAAAATATTTATTTAAAGACTGCTACAAGGTAACTAACACAGGAATGGAACTTATTTATGGAAAGAAAGTAAAACATCCCAGTGGATTAGCTCTGTCTTATGTCTGAGCTATGTCCCCTCCTTCCCACAGGTCGTCTATGTCACAGCCTCCCTGCCCTACTGTGTTCTCATCATATACCTTATCAGGGGGTTAACCCTTCATGGAGCTGTGAATGGGCTCGTCTACATGTTTACACCAAAGGTACAGAAAAAAACCCTATAGAATTTCTCATTAAATGATATTACTGAAAAATGTATGTTTTTAAAGGGTGGCAACGCTCCTTTCCCTTATACTGAATTTTTGCAGCAGTAGCATAGCTCAGGCAGCCAGAAACCCTGGTGGAAGGGTTTCTGGAGGCTGTTCTGTCATGGTCCCCATAAGCTGCTTGATTTCTCCTGCAGAAAAAGACCTGCCCCTTATCATCTTCCTTTCAGACTGAGCAGTAATCCTGCGCTAAAGCCACCCCTGAGCTAAAATGGGCGGACAGAGGTGCTCATTCCCGTCCCCACAGAATGGAAGGGGCAGCAGCGGACGTCTGTGCGCAGTTTCGCGCTCCCTCTCTCCCTCTCTGGTTTTGCAGCTGGAGCAGCTGTCAAACCCCAAGGCGTGGATCAGCGCCGCCACACAGATCTTCTTCTCGCTGGGCCTGGGATTTGGCAGCCTCATCGCATTCGCCAGCTACAACGAGCCCAACACCAACTGCGAGAGGCATGCCATCATCGTCTCGCTCATCAACAGCACCACTTCCATATTTGCCAGCATTGTGACATTCTCCATCTACGGCTTCAAGGCGACATTTAACTACGAAAGCTGTGTAAACAAGTAAGAGCCTGGTATTGCACTTGTTTTCAACCACAAGCTGTTCTGGGGAATCACCAAATCACAGATGGGTAGGGGTTGGACGGGCCCTCTGGAGATCATCTGGTCCAACCCCCCCCAGCTCCATCAAGGTCACACAGAGCAGGGTGCCCAAGATCGCAATGTCCAGGTGGGTTTGGAATCTCTCTAGAGAAGGAGCCTCCGCAACCTCTATGGGCAGCCTGGGCCAGGCTCTGGCAACTTCACAGGAAAGAAGTTCTTCCTCCTGTTCAGATGGAACCTCCTGTGTTCCAGTTTGTGCTCCTTGTCCTTTGTCCTGTCACTGGCCGCCAGTAACAAGAGTCTATTGATCAGCTTTGATCAGATCCCCTCTCAGGCTGCTCTTCTCCAGCTGAACAGCCCCAGGGATCTCAGCCTTTCCTGGGCACAGAGATGCTCCAGTCCCCTCAGTATCTTCTGAGCCTCCACTGGACTCTCTCCAGTAGCTACTTGTCTCTCTTAAGCTGGGGAGCCCAGAACTGGACAGAATACTCCAGTTATGGCCTCACTAGGGCAGAATAGAGAGAGGTTGGAGAACTTTCCAATAGTAAGGTTATCTGGGAGGATAACCTCCCATGGGAAGGTAAGAGGGGAGGTAAATAAATAACAGCAGGCAGTGCTGCCAGCAGTGCCCCAAGTCCAGCGCCAATAGTTCTCTAATAAAGCTAATGATGCTATTTAAACCAATGGAGGCTGAGATGAAAGGTCAGTGCTGCTCTGCCTTTTGACACCTGGTTGTTGCTTCTGGGCACAGGCCATACAGTGAGGGTGAATTTGCCTGGGCAAGTCACAGAGGCACTTTCCCTTGTGCTCTGGTCCTGGAATATGCTTTGCAGGGGGTTGTGTGGGCTGATTAATAAAATACAGTGCTGCTCAGATCCTCCTTTTAAGGCTAAGCCCCATGCCAGGTGCATAGCTTCCTTAACAGGGATCATGGAAACATAGAATCACAGACTGGTTTTGGTCAGAAGGGACCTTTCAAGACCATCTTATTCACCCCCACCCTGCACTGAGCAGGGACATCTGTAACTAGAGCAAGTTGCTCAGAGCCCCTTGTAACCTCACCTGGAATGGTACCAGGGATGGGGCATCAACCACCTCGCTGGACAACTCAGGCCAGGGTCTCACCATCCGCTGGGTAAAAAAAATACTTCTGTCTAGTTTAAATCTCCCTCTTTTAATTTAAAACCATCACCCCTTGTCCTCCTGCAACAGGCACTGCTAAAAAGTCTGCCCCCATCTTTCTGACAGGCCCCTTGAAGTGCTGAGAGGCCACAAGAAGGTCTTTCCAGAGCCTTCTCTTCTCCAGGCTGAACTGCTCAAAATCCCTCAACCTGCTGCCAGGGATGCAGCCCAGGCTGCAATTGGTTTTTGGGCTCTAACTGCATGTTTCTGGCTCATGTCCAGCTTGGCACCCCCAAGTCCTTTGCTGCAGGGCTGCATTTGATCCCTTCATTTCCCAGCTGATACTGGGTGCTCTGAAAGTGCCCAGCTGCCTGCAGGATCATGCCCTGAGGCAGCAAGCTCACATGCAGTCCCTGGCACAGGGCCTGTGGCAGTTACACTTTTACTTGTAATTTTTAGAGCTTTCAACCTATCTGCTGGCCAGAGTGGAAACCAAGCTGCTAGTCCCTGCTCATTACCAAAAGGCTCATTAAATTGGTGGGGTGTGGATGTGAGACCAGAGGGCAAAGGGGACTAGATGCCAGCCAGCGCTGGCTGGCACCCAGAATACCTGCCTGGGAGTGGCAGCGTGGGAGCCAAGATGAGCACAAGGTCTCCATGTCCCAGCACTGTGCTGGAAGTGCTGTGGGTCCCATCCAGGGAGACTGGAGCCTTGGGGCCAGCAGAGCCAGTGGAGAAAGGGATGAGGTGTAAAACCTTGGCCTGAAAGGATGAAATTCCCATCATCTTTCCCAGGGTGATCCTGTTGCTGATGAATGCTTTTGACCTGGAGGAAGGCTCTTTAACAGCAGACAACCTCAACCAGATGAAAGACCATCTCATGGCCACCCACCCACAGGAGTATGCCCAGTTAGCACCACAGCTTAAAAACTGCAGCTTGGAAGCTGAGCTAGATACGGTGAGTGGCTGCCTTGTGCTGGAGCCTGGGCTTCCCCCTCTCCTTCCTTCCCACCAAACCCTGGCGATGCCTCAGCCCCACAACCAGGAGCTGCCCAGCTGGAGACTGTAGTGGGGCTTGTTTCTACACCTTGGGATTGGGCAGGCGGCATTGGCTCAGCTCAGCAAGGAGCTTGCATGGGTCACCGGGTCTACAACTCTCTGAAAGGAGGTTGGAGCCAGGTGGGGTCCGTCTCTTCTCCCAAGAAACAAGTGACAGGACAAGAGGAAACAGCCTCAAGCTGACCCAGGGGAGGTTTAGGTTAGTTGCAAGGAATTATTTCTTCCCAAAATGTTTGTCAAGGCTTAGTACAGGCTGCCCAGGGCAGTGGTGGAGTCCCCAACCCTAGAGGGGTTTCAAAACCATGGAGAGGGAGTGCTGAGGGATGTGGTTTAGTGGTGACCTGGCAGTGCTAGGGGAATGGTTGGACTCAGTGATGTTATAGGTGTTTTCCAACCAAAACCATTCTATGATTAGCAACTGAGCTGGGTGGCAATGGAGCCAGACTGGCTGTAGGACAGGGCAGGTTGTAGAGGTTTGGGGTCAATGTTTTTGCTATGAGGGCACTACACCCAGTTCCATGCGGTTTGGATAAACTAGTAAAGATATTATCTGTCTCTGCTGTGCAGCACCACCTCCATGGGTGGATTTTGTCACAGTACAGGGTCAGTCTCTTACATCCCTATTCTCATATCCTTTCTGAAGCTGAGGAGCTGCCTGTGACTTACTTTTTCCCCCCCATTTCTCACTGGCAGGCTGTCCAGGGGACGGGCCTGGCCTTCATAGTCTATTCTGAAGCGATCAAAAACATGGAGGTGCCCCAGCTGTACTCTGTGCTCTACTTCGTTATGCTGCTGATGCTGGGCATTGGCAGCATGCTGGGGAACACTGCTGCCATCCTCACGCCGCTGACTGACAGCAGGGCCATCACTGCCCGTTTCCCCAAAGAGGTCATCTCGGGTAAGTGCCCATCCTGTTGCAGCACAGGACACATAATGAGCAAAAGATCTGGTGTCCCACAGCCATGGAGGGTCCCTCTTTGACCTCAGTGGAGCAGGGAATATCAGGCTGCCCAGGGGAGTGGTGGAGTCCCCAGCCCTAGAGGGGTTTCAAAGCCGTGGAGAGATGGTGCTGTGGGACAGGGGTTAGTGGTGACCGGGCAGTGCTGGGGTAACAGTTGGACTTGATGATCTTAAAGGTCTTTTCCAACCAAAATGATTCTATGATTTTATGCTGGTATGAGGTGCTGACTGCAGATTTGAGCAGCAGCAGTTTAGGGACACTCAAGCACAGCCACACACAGGAAAACAAGTCTCTCACGAAGGGAAAAAAAAAAAATTACCTTTCTCTTCTAAGCAAGCTGCTCCCTGACAGAAATCCATAGAAATACCACCACTGTTTTAGTCATAAGAATCAGGAAGTTTCCCACTTGCAATTAGTAACAATCAGTCCCCGTTTTACCCACACAGGGGTGGTGTGTCTCATTAACTGCATCATCGGCCTAATCTTCACCATGGAGGCTGGAAATTACTGGTTTGACATATTCAACGACTATGCAGCCACCCTCTCGCTGCTGCTGATCGTGCTGGTGGAAACCATTGCTGTGTGCTACATCTATGGGATACGAAGGTAAAAGCTTCAACCCTCCTTTCTTCAGAGCAGGACAGCTCTGGAAGTGACCACTGGCCAAGATGGTCAAGGACAAAAATAATGATACCACCTCAGGTTAATTTTTTTCTTAATTTTTTTTTTCTTAAGATTCTAATTTTAAACAATTCTTTATTGTATTTTTAAACACAGATTTGAGAAAGATCTTTACACCATGATTGGCCGCAAGCTGAACTTGTACTGGAAAATCATGTGGGCTTTTGCTAGTCCTTTGCTAATTATAAGCCTATTTATATTTTACCTCACCGACTACATCCTCACAGGAACACTGCAGTACCAAGCCTGGGATGCCACACAGGTAAAAGAGTTTTGTTTTCTTAAGTGTTTAGTTGTTTGTCTTTGTTTTTTAAACTTGCCTTGATTCCTGCAAGGACACAGCACTTCCTGCTGAAGTTCCACAAAACATCTGTTGTAGCTAGGGTTGGGCACAGCCCTGGATAGGGTGGAAAAATAAAATGGGGAAAATGTGACTTCATGACAATGACACAATGGTTCCCTCTAAGATTCTTAATTGACCCCTTCAAACAGTAAAATTTTATTAATTTTGAAGACCCAACTATCGTATTAAGAATAAAATACACTTTAAACAGAAAAATTACTTCCAAAGAGTTAGACTAAACCATCTTTAAAGGTCCCTTCCAATCCAAAGGATTCTGTGTTTTGAGCAGAATTAGTGGCATTTTAACAGAAGTGAGCTACTGCTGGAATAGGCAAGTTCTCATCATTTCCTTGTTACATTTTCCTTCATGGCCAAACCCTTGTACAAATGCTTCACTGTGTATTTATCACAGAGGAATTACTACTGGAGAAATAATCCCTGGTTTCATAACCTTTTTGTGGAAATGTTCCTATGCAAAATCAGTTACAATCATTGTTTTCATGTTCTGGCTGGTAGGGGAGCCTTGCCCATTGACTTGGTGTCAGCATGAGCCCACAGGTTCCAGGAGAGGCACACAGAGACCTGACAGAGGTCAGGGCCAAGACACCTCATTAAGAAACACCAATCAAGCCAAAATCTGCTCTTTACCAAAGCTTTCAGAAGTCTTTTTGTCAGCAGCTGTGTTCTTGTTCTCACCTTTAAGCTTGTGTGATTAGACAAGAAGAGCCTGGAGGTCAGCCACAGGCTGGGCAGCCTGCATGCCCTCCTCAGGTTCCTCTTGAGATGCCTATCCACAGCTTTGCTCCAGGACCCTGAAAACCACAGATCCCACAATTCCAACACTTCTTTTCTCCCTTGCAGGGGCAGCTGGTGACCAAGGACTACCCCAGCTACGCCCTGGCAGTGATCGGTCTGCTCGTGGCAGCATCCACCATGTGCATACCCCTGGGGGCACTAGGAACTTTTCTCAGGAAGAGACTGAAGAGGGAAAGCATTTCCACCATTGCATGAATGCCCACAGCTGGATTTGGGAAGAGCCCCACCCCCCTTGTCAGTGACTGGGCACTTCTGGAAGACAGCAGCAAGCATTACTTGTAGCAGCTATTTGTAGAGTTGAGAGTTGTGGGTGCTACACTGACCAAAAAGTGCTCTTAGAAGGTTCCACAACAGTTCGGAGAAAAAACAAGCTAAACAAAAAGCTCTTCTGTAGTAAGATGAAGCTTTAAAATGCCCTCTCTAAGCAAGGGAAAAACCCAAAGAGCCGCTCCCTAAAAACAGTAGGTAGTTAGCACAAATCAACCAGTGCATCACACTAGGTTAGGTAATTCTTTTCCACTCTGTTGTAGCACTGCCTGTGTGGAAACATGAATGACCCAGTGTGTTCCTGCACCAAAAGTGCCAACCCCTGCAGGAAAGCCACAGGGCAGCACTCCTGCCTTGCGCGAGTCGCCACGTGTCTCGTGAAGGGGTGAAAACCCTGCGAGTCTTGCTCTGCCAACAGGGGTCATAGCATTTCCCCCCTCTAAGGGAAAGTCAGGAGGATGGTAGGGGAGATAAATGTGGCCAACACTGCTGCTTTTATACCCATGTCCAACAAGGTGGGTTTTTTTATATATATATATACACACAGCCCCCAATGAGGTCCAGAAGTAGTAAACTCCAACTCCAGTATAGAATTAAGCACCATGCTGTACTTTGTGTCTCTTAGGGATGGACTTTAAGAAAGCTGCTTTATGAGCCCCACCCAACCAAAAGTATGTAATTAGCTCTGACAAAGTTCATATCCAGATACTCTTTAATCGTTGAGATATAACAACTCAGCTCCACAGAAGTGGTTAATTCCCCTTGGTGAAGGTTTTATAAAGAAAGCAACATGTTTAAGTTTTAATAGAGAACAGTAAAATTGAACTTTACACAGGTTACTCTGAGGAACAAGGTTCATGGGATGGGGATTCTTAATACATTGTCTTAACCATGTAACCATCGGATGGCAAGTGCCTTATAGAACAGGGGTAATTTTAATCAGCCATGGTTGAAGCAGGGCAACACAAATCTGGCACTCTGAGGCAAAGAGCAGGAGGCAGTTGTAGAGCCTCTGGAGTGGAGAAATGCAGAGATGGACAACCAGACCCAATGAAACCCTTGCAACCCCACCTTCTGAACCAGGATGTGCCTCCCTCCCTGGGCTTGACTGACAAAGGGAAGACAACCTTTTCACATTTGAGTTTATTAAAAATGGATGCCATAAACAAGACCTGTACAAAAAAATAGCCGAAATTGCCCAGAGTATGGTTACAGCTGTGTGGTGAGAAGTTACCGTCTCGGGCCCCCTCTTCCTCTTCCACGACCTCGGCCTCTGCCACGGCCTCTGCCGCGGCCTCTTCCAGCAACTTAGCAAAGAAAACAAAAAGGACTCGAGTGAGACCCAGGAATACTTTCACTGTGATTAAAACATTCCCTATCAAGCATAAACACCACTCTGCTTCCTTGTCCTAAGACATCAAGTCAGATATTACGTCCATTAACACTCAGTAAGTTTCAGACAGCAACTGTTGCAGGTCGTACCATCCACATACAACATCTCATTGCATCCCTTTTTCCTAAAGGAGTAGAACCTGCCCTATCCAGTTGCAAGGCCACTCTACAAACTTGTGAAATTACTGGTTAATTTCTAACAAGTTGGTCAGTGGCAGGCTCAGAAGGATCCTTAATGGTGTTTGGAACTGGGTGGTTGGATAAGACACACACCGGCACCCACACTCCAGAAGCAGGCAAAGCACAGCACAACACAGCCGTGGCCCCAGAGTGCTTCTCTATAAGAAAGGTGCGAGGGGCATGAAACAGAGGTTAAAAGCTCCTTCTCTATCTTCCAAGTTTGAAAAAGTAATAGCCATGTTCTTGTTCACATCCCCTGTAAGGTTCAGAAACAAAGAAATCCAAACACTCTCACTCCTCCACATCGTCAAACTATTTTTAATGGGTCTAAGAGGTGCACAACACTTCCAGAAGCTTTACCCTTACTCTCTATAAAGACAGCAGCTGTTGTGATGCACACACCTGAGGGTTCCTTACACAAATGAGGTGAGCACAAATTTCTGACACATGCAAGGAGCAAAGACTACAGAACTTAAACACTAATTACAGGAGAAACAGTATGATGTTATTTTAGAGCACAATTAGCTTTCACTTACAACTTGCTATTTTAAAACCACACTGGGCAAAAGATATGCTGCCTGAAAGCAACACGTGGATTTTCTGGGGTTTACTGTATCTTAATCTTTGAAGGTGCAGACTAAAACTGAATTCCTCTCTATAGTTTTAAGCTTCATGAAAAAGGGGTTTGTCCTTTGAAAAAAGGTTTCCAGAAAGAAGACAGAGTAGAACACCCAGGGAGTCAAAGCCAGAGCAGCTCAGTGGCACACAGCCTAGGCTCCCTCAGAGCCCCAGTCTCTCAAATTCAGTTCTCTGGGGAATTATTTTCATCCACTACCAGGTCAGATTTCAGCAAATCATGCAGCACCATTCAGATGGTTCTATACATGCAGAGAAGAAGAAATGCACATCTCTTTGGTGTGAAGTCTGTGGCTAGGATTTACTCCGGCTTAATGTTTAAAAACAGATGTATGCAAAGCCAAACCCATAATTTCACATGAAAGAGTGCTCTACAGGTGCCAAGACGGTGGGAAAGGCAGACACGGCCAGTTCCATATCAAACCCTCAAAGATCAAAGAGCTATCTGCAAAACGCAGATATTAAGGCACTCAAACCAGATATCCTCAGATCCAGAATACTAACACACACACAAGACAGAGCAGACACAGACCGGGAAAGTGCAAACCAACCTGCTTCTCTTTTCTTAGACTTGACTTTTGGCTCAACATCCACCAGCAAAGTATCCAGAGGTAAACTGTCTGGCAGAATGAAGTAGCGGATGTTATTTCCTCGAATGCTCAGTGTCTCCAGCTGGACAGGTTCTCTGTTCTTCAGCGTCATTTTCACTGCTTTCAGGTGCGTGTTCATACTGACATCCACTCCTGAAAAAAACGAGTCTAACATCAGAGATGAAAGCCCAGAAGATGGTCCCCTGATGGCTGTTTTTGAGTATGCACATGATTTATCCTGTTCGTTAACACCTCCTTCTGCCACTCATTAATTCAGCCTCTAACTGAAGGAGATATGTCTTTGTCTCTCAAATTTGTCAATGGTTAAAACAATTCCTTTGAAGGACAAACTGCTGCTTATTACAAAAGCCTAAGACTCGCCATCTTACTCCTTTAAAAAGGAGCAAAACAAGCCTTTGAGGAGGAAAAAGAAGTTATTTCCTCTTTCTGTAAACCATTGAAAAAATCCAACCACCAAAGCAGCATTTATTTTCTGGTAAAATCCACCTAATATTCGTGATATACTCTATGAAAGCATGTAAAATACACTGCTGTAGGCAACAGTCACTGTCATCACAAACCCCGTGAACAGCCAGCAGGCAAGAACGATATGGAATCCATACTGTGCCCACTCTGCTACGTGTCATCCCAAACTAGAAAAACGTCTCATCTGGGTACATGTATTGAATGACAGCCCTGAAAAGCACATGAAAAACAAACAAGACAGAAATCCTATGTTAGTTTTTGTTTTGCACATCACAAGCCTTGTGTGGGATTTGATATTAAACTATGAAGATCAAAATGAGAAGCTTTTCCAGATCAAAAATGGCAACAAAAAAGTGGAAATTGCAATTTCCCAACACCTGCTGATTCAGTGACACGGCACCAAACCAGCAGATTCTTAGCAGAAAATGGGAGAGAGCGCCTTTGCTCCACAACCAAGCCTACAGGAGCACCAAGGTCAGAAGACAAGTCGTTTGCTTCCCACCTCGCTGGGTTCAACAGAGCGTGCTCCACTTGGGTACCATGGTGCTGCACTCGGGTCTAATCACAGCTGGTGGACCTGACCTGGCTGCAAAATCATGCCAGGTCTGGACTTTGCCAAATCTCAGCAGTGCTACTGGCCAAAAAAGCACCAATACAATTCTCTGGAATACAACTCTGCCGGGTATCAATCTGCTTTCTTTTAACAGTGTCTGGGCAGAAGAGCTTCTAGAAGCAGCTTGGGGTGGGTGAAGGAAAGGAGATCAACCATGCTCATCAGCTTCACAGTAATGGTTTGCTCCACTAAATACAACATGCTCCACCGACATCTGTTAACGCCAACTTGAATGTTCTCACAACAATATCCCAACAATATTATACAAAATACTCCACATATTTTTCAATGCATATGAGAACCATACAACGAACCACAAAGGCTTTTCCTGCAGCTTCCAGTTCAGTGGTCCCCAGCACCACTTACTAAACAGTAACACCCATAAACTTCCATGACAGACTTTAAGCAGCAGCAGGGGACCAGGTTCCCAACACCAGGATTCCTTTTTTTGCCTTGTATCCCCACATGCTTCCAAACCCATTTTGTGAAATCAGTGCAAATACATGCAAAGATAAATTTCCACTTAAGGTTACCTTAACCAAGACAGAAAAACTCCACAAAAATAATTGATTATTTAGATTAAAACTGCCCTCATGCAAAATTTAACCTGCTCTAGCTGAAGATGCTCCTGCTCACTGCAGGGGGCCTGGACTAAATGAGCTTTACAACCAAAACCACCTATGATTTCATGATTTACCTGATTTAAGACCACATTAACACTTCACACTTACTGTTTAGCTGTGCTACCATTAAAAACAGAAGTTCCTCTTCTGGCAATTCATCTGTAAGGCTTTCCAACTGCTTATTGCAACTTCACAAGTATAATGCAGTTGTACTGAAACATGTTATAAAAACTTAGCTGTGTATCTGCTACCAGTTTGGTACTCTGCTGCCAGCAACTCCTGCCAATGCCCAGGCTCTTCTGCAGCAAACACACCCCACGCCTGCACCTCAAGGTGTGGATTATAAAGAACATCTCCTGCCTCTGACAGAGAAGACCCCACAAGAGGGAGTACCGGACAGAAAAGCTTAGCCCAGTTGTTAGCAGAAAGGTCTTGCCTGTAGGCTCCCCACCCACCGTACCTGTGATGGTTCCGTGCACCTGTGTCCCATTCTTCAGTTCAATGGTCACAGTCTCATGACTCAGCTTCATTAAAAACCTAGGAATTAAACACACCGTAACTGCTCACTCCCAGATGTTTAACATCCCGTTACGGAAAATCAACACACACCAAGTACTGATGCATCCTGAGCTTCCGCAGCACGCAGGGTCTCTTGTGTTTCAGCACACAAAGAGCAAGACGGACCCTTTGGGGAGCTGGGACCCTGGACTGAAACCCGATTCCAGCACCTCACACCCAGGTGAAACAGCCTTTACTGTACAAGGCGGACAGCATTTTAAACCCTACTATCCCAGAAAAGCGGTTCTAACTAAAGCCGGGTTTTTTTCATCTCGCTACAGGGCGGTTTCGCTGAGCAGGCCCCGCTACGGGAGCCCCTGTACCAGCTATACAGGGCCGGGGCCGAGGCGGGGGGGGGGGGCAGCGGGCGAGCGGGGCCAACGGCAGCCGCCGGGCCCGCCCCGCGGCCCCCCACCC
>JANHFX010018414.1:21599-32897 GCA_027560015.1 Chloroceryle amazona | reverse complement strand
TTGTTCCTTGGTCTTGAAAGCAGTACCAGGGAAGAAAAAATGAACGAGCTGTTTTTCACAAAGAGAAAATGGGGGCTAACAGGTGGTTGCAGGTTGCTGTGGTAGGAGGGTTGTTGGAAGGGTGAAGCCTCATTCTTCATACCCACTGGGGACTGGCTAAGCAGTGAATGTGGCCTGAAATTGCAGGTGAAGCTGTTGTAGTCTAGGTGTGAGGGGAAGCTTTTCACCTTGTGAAGGAAAATGGGAAACTACATTTACATGCTGTGTCTGTGCAATCTCAGTCATGAGAAAAAAATCAGACAAATACCTGCCTGGATGCCTTAGATATCAGTAGGAAGATGGGCTTGGATGATTCATTGATATTTCCATCTGGAATTTCTAGGATTTTTCCCAGATGAACATTTTTGTGAGCCTTGATTTAAACCATATTTTGTTCAAATGGGCCCTGTTTCCCGAGTGGCTCTGATTTCATTGTCAGTACTCTCATCTTTCCCTCATTTATCAGTCTGCAAGTGTTTGTAAGATCAATTCCCTCAGCTCCACTTGCTTTAGTTAGTTCTCATTGATGGAAGCCTTCCTTTGTAAAGGGTTTCATCCCAATCCTTTGGGGAACTTGCTAGAAATGGTGCCTCAGATGTCGAGCCCCCATTAATGTCTGTTTTCAAGCTAGGTAGATATTTTTAATCCATTTAATGTGTGCTTTAGTCATGCTGTGTTCTCAAATGCTAATTTAGAGGTCCTAGATGAATCTAGGAAATGTGCACTATTGACCTAGCTTGTAATCAAATGGAAGACAAAAGTCAGGTTTGTTAAACAAGGTCTAGTCTCCAGCAAATATTTTTTGGTGGCATTTATTATACTTTTGACTGTTTGTGTTGCTTGAATGCTATGTTGATCATTCCATTCACTTCCAACTATTAAATACTGGACTAATGTTACCACTTGTGCCGTCTTTGGGAACGCACAAACTTAGCCTTGAGCCCAGGGTTAGTCTTGAACTTGCGGGGTGGGAAAATCCAACAACGCTGCGCCCTGGGACAGTGAGGTTTCCCACCGATTTTTATCCGCTTTGGAAAAAGTAAATATACAAACTTGGATGTCATCTTTTAAAAGCCATCTCTTTCTTACGTTCATCTGTTGCTGGCTGACTCTGGCTTTTCCTGAAGCTGATCATTTTACCTCCCGTGTGGAAGGGACTGCGTGGCCAGGGCTCAGGAGGTGCTCCTGGAGGACTGAAGCGTGCCGCCGGCTCGTCGCGATGCCAGGCTGTCAGGAGCAGGGGCGAGAAGACGGAAACGTCGGGAACCGCTGCGGGTTCTGTGGGCCAACTTTCAGAAGAAATGTATCGGCTTGGAGCCATCAGCTTTGAGAACACATCAAGAGCTGTCAACACAGCCCGGAGCCATAAATATTTAATTTATCTTGACCCTTTTGATGTTGACAATCAATGTTGTTCTCTTCTGCTGCAGATCTGGGACTGTTATGCTGACAGCGATACCGGTCGGTTTGTCAAATAGAATGACACTGACACTATCTCTCCATGTTCCCTTCGTCGTGGGCATGGGGTTCTGTCAGAAGCTTTTACACACAGTGCTTAGGCTGGGTGAAATTTATAGCTGCAATCCTACTCGGAAGTAGAACAGACCAACATAACTAGGGACTAGATCTTGGTAACGATAGTTTTATGCAACAAGGTATACAAAGTAAAACTGTCTGCCTGCAAAAAATACCCCACATTAATGATAAAATTCAGGATGCTTATAAAAGTCAAATGTTAGCAGTGTGATTTCTGCTTTGCCACCACTTTCTTAGCTTTGCATTGCATTAAAAACATTCGGAAATATTTGCACCGGGTGAAAGGTATGATTTATCTGCAGCAACTGTTCTTTTTTAGCTGACTTTGGCTGTTAGAAAGATTGCTGGAGTAGCAGGGCACGGCTGTCCAGCAATTACACTGGCACATCGATTCCGTAAGTCTGGCAAGTACATCAGTGTTTAAAAGTGAGTGTTTCAGTGGAACAGGTGAGTGATGTGAAGCGAGGCAGTTAAAACGGCTGTTGGTTTCAGCTATCAGAGAGAGGGAGAATTACACCTAAGGTAAATGGCTGATTATTGGTCATCAGAGCGATGGTAATTTTTAATGTAGCATGTTTTGTACCATAGGCGCTCAGCCACTTCAGATAGCAGCTCTTCTGTGGAGTTTGCTTTGACTCGGCAACATCTTCACAAGGATTTATAGGTTGGAAATGGGGAACAATACTCCCGTTTGAAATCTGAGAGCGTGCTCTCAGGGTTCGTTAATGTCTGAAGTCTGGAAGAAATGACGTTATGACCCAGCTCTTCTGACAAGAGCTACAGATGTGGTGTGGCTGGTGGTCCCCTCCAGACAAAGGGGAGTTCGTGGCAGTGTAGCAGACTGTATCTGTCTGATAATCATATGATCAGAGTCCCCTAGGATCTGAATTCTGAACAGTGTCGCAGCTCTGGTGGTAATAAGTTCTAATGCACTCTGTGGGTAAGGCACAAATGGAATGAATAAACACGAGTGCCTCTCCTGCAGGTTGCCTGCTTTGTAAGCAGGAGCATGCAACTGATGGAAGAGGTGTTAGAGCAGGGTGATTTGGGGGGTGGATCACAGTGGCTTTTTCACAGCTACGAGATGCACATTTTCACATGGATGCCTTTCTCACGTGTCCATCTATGTAATTTGTGTGCAGCCTATTGCACAGCGTTCTGTTGATGGATGTTTGTGGCTTTGACTTTACTGCTGTGGTTCCAGCTGTCTGTACGCTTCTGTGTGGGGCGGGGGGGCTGGGTGGGACCTGCTGGGAGGTGTGCTTTCTTAAAAACCTGAAGGTGAGGACTCTTCAGGCCTTGCTTTCACCTCCCAAGGTGCCCCATGTGACTGGAAACCAGTGGAACTGGTCATAGATGTTTTTTCATGGTGGACTCAGAGTTCCTTTGTGTCACTGGGATGACTCTTTCCACCCTGCTTTATCCTAAAGAGAAAATCCAGCACTGAGACTTTATTTTGGGCAGCAGGTTGATGAATGATGTTGGCTGCTAGAATATCATTTCATCCAACTTCTACTGATTTCTCTCAGTCAGGAACCCATGCTGAGTTTGTTTTTTTTTCCCTCCTCCTAATCCTGCTGTTCTCGGAGACTGAATGAAATACTCTGCAGGTAGATGACCGAGCGAGCTCTTGTCACTGCAACGTGTGTCCTGTTGGAATCGGCACCTATTCAGTGCTGGCCTGTTAGGTGGTGACTGAGGAGGGACGTGAGCGTGGGAATTGAGCACAAATGCTTGTCAGTAAAGCTGCTGACCATCTGTAGTAGCTAGCTGCAAAATCACACCAGCTGGGAGCATTTTCATTTAGTTTGTCATCCTCTCTGCTTCAGAGCAGCGCTCTTCAGCTAAGAGCTGTAGGCTACATCCAGCCTGCAAGGGACAGCTCCGGGCTCTACCAGCAGTTGGTACAAATGGTGGTTCTTCACCTCGTGACTCTAGGCAGGTCGAAGGAAGGGAATGAGTTCTGTCTGTTGGCAGCACTGGGCGATGCTTTGGTCTATTACAGGTTTACCTGTGCTTAGGGAAAAGCAGCAGCACGTCACCTACTTTGCCTTTTCCTCCAACTGTATTTGTTCAATAAAAATTTGGAAGAACTTGAGTGAACTGAGCAGTAAGGGAGTTGACTGTGGCTTCAAAAGAAGAAAACGGTATTATCAGGTTAAATACCTTGGGGTTTACAGTATTTCCTTTTAAGTTGAGATGGATAAAACCATTGCAATGAACTGCAGTACACAGAGTTATTTGAATAAATTGTTTAGCAGGTGTCAAAAATACCTGAATTAAAATGTGATGGGAGTCAGGGCCTAAATACTTACCAAGGAGAATAATCAATAGGTCTAAATGTTGCTTCTTGAGAAAATATCCACAAAAAGTTTGTTGTGAAAGAATCCTGCCTCGAGGTATAATAAAAAAACAGGGACCAAAACAAACAGGAAAAAAACAATGATGTTGAAACAGCCCCATTCTGCAGGAGGCTGGAGATGCTGTGTTGCAACTGTAGTATGGCTTTGCTTTTATTTAAATGCGGTTTGCAGCTGTCTCCCAATTTTTATGTAATGGAACATGAACATTTGAAAACATTTCCTGAGAATTTCTTGTCCACTGCACACGCAATGTCTTAGAATTGGGGTTAAATGTGGGCCGGTTTGTATTTTTTTTGTAAATCTAACGTTGCCTTTCAAAATCCACTAAAATTTACAGATCTGCTGTACAGTAATTTTACTTTTGTGCAGATTTGAAGATAGGATTTGTGTGTTTTGGCAGTGTGGACTAGATGATGCTGCTGGATTTAAACAAACTAGAAGACTGTCTAGGTGAAATGTGAGCTCCTGCATTGAAGTGCTTCATTTTGCAATTATTTCCATACTATTAACAAGCTTCTCAGTACAAGCCAAAGAACAGTTTTAATATCTTTCCATGCATAATGCTTCCCATGTGCAAGACTCAAACCTCCTGATGAAAAAGATCTTGTGACCCATGGGGTACATGTAGTAGACCATAAAGCAGCCAGCAAAGTGACCAAGGTCATTGGCCAAGATGGGAATCCACATGCTGTCCAGTACCTGGTTTTGATGGATTTCCTCCTTCTCTAGGTGCATTGTCATCTCTTAGCTGCACTCCAAGACCATAGTGTTGATCCCAAGACCTCTATTTTATGATCTTGCTTATTTTTTCATGTTCTTTATCATCAGCTTAGATGGGCAGCTCTGAGTAGCGTGCGGAGTCCATGTACATTACTGACCTGCTGTGGCTGTCTGGAGGGGAAACAAATGGAGCACTGCAAAGCCAGCTCGTATCGACTGTCTGGGGCACAGTTAAGCTCTCTGCTGTGGTTAGTGCCTGGCTGCTGTACAATCGTCCACTGTGCTTTTAGCTCCACTCCACTAATGGGGAACTGGGCCTCTCTACAGCCAGAGCAGACACCGAGTTCCCTTCAGACACTGCCGAGTAGTTTAGACCCCTTGCTTAAGAGGTGATGATTTCCCCTCTGGACATACCCACTTCTCTGCATAAGCTGAAGAAAAACATGAACAGCTTGCTCAGACATGTGCAATTAACTGCCAGTGATTGCTTACCTAGAGGGACTGGATGGGAATTTCATACTGATTCAGGCACTGAAAGGTAGATTAAGGGAAATGCCTAAATTAGGTTGTTCTGGGAGGTTTGTGCACTTGCTCTGGAGACAGAAAGTGTCCTGGCCAACTCTTAGCCATCTTTCCTGTTCCTCACCCAGGCTTGGTTGTGATTTGTTCTGCTTTTGGAATTCCCTCTAGTGAACTTTCTGATGGAGACCTCTGCTTGTGGGGGTGTTGGATGCAGATGTTGGTATCCTATTTTATGTATTTGCTATTCCATTTGAGGCTCTAATGCTAGAAATGTCTCATCTGGTTGGGAGTGGAATATCCAAAGATTTAAAATACTGTCAAACAAACAAACCCCTTATATTTGCTTTCTGAACCTCCAGCAACCCGTGTTGTCTTCAAAACCTGGATAGTTACAGTTGAGTTGTCTTGATTCTCTGAGATGTCTGGCATATCTGTCAATTGTAACTTACTGGTGTGTATTACACCTGAGAGTGTATTATCCACTACAGGACAATTCTCAATCACTTACATTTCAGGTTGTGGTCAGATAACTTCTTTACACTGGAAGATGCTGAGCTGACCTGATGCTTCATCAGTTTAGGAAGGTAATGTCTGAGTTTTAACTGCTTGCAACCAACATTTATTCCAGCTTTACTTAAAATACAGGGTGGTAACCTCAGTAATTAGTGCTGACTTGTAGTAGTTTAGCCAGGAAGCAGAGGGGATTATTTGTCTATGGGCCTTTTTATTTTGTAAATACAAGCCTTACTTTGTACATGAATTTAAAAAAAACCCCAACAACTCCACCTGTGTATATGTGTGGCAGATGGGTTGGAATGGTTTCCTCTCAGGAACCCAGTTTGGAAGTGAAATGTGTATTATGTTTTGTTCCTGTCTTGAAAGTTGGGAAGAAAATAACTCTGTAGGAACTTGGGGAGAGGTGTTCCTGAGATGTTTCTATCAACTGTTACTCGCAAGCAGACCCAAGCGTGTAATGCATAACAGGAGATAGGAGTTGAAAAACCCTCGTGCATGGCACAGAGTAGGAGACACCCAGATGGGGTGAGTCCACAGCCTCATGGAGTGACACATCCAGGGGCTACTTTCAAGCTGCCAACAGCACTGGTGCTGAATCTTCCAAGTGGGACAGATGTTACTGCTCACTCTTTGCCTGGCTGGGACCCAAAACTGAAACAGCCCTTGCCTTTTCTGTTACCTTCCCACTAGCCTACGGGCGTGGGATGCAACACGGGCGGATTGAATTGCATGTCATTTTCTAGATGCATTGTTAGGTTTTCTTCGATTTGATGTTACAGCAACTGCTGTGATACTCGGGGCTCCTGCTGATTTCTGCTTTGGTGTCCCAAGGTAGGCATCTAGAAATGCACATATTCAAAAGCCTCAGATCTGCAAATGGTTGTAGAAAATTGGAAGGAGAAGAATTTTGTGTATGTGAAAGCAGTGTTGCCATGCCCTGGCAGCATTGGAAGGTGTGTGAGTAGGATGTACGAGACTGAAAGGTCATGGAAAGGAGTGCAGCAGAAAGCTGTTGGTGTTACAAGACGGAAGAGCAAGAAGCCACAGGGGTGAATAGAGCCTGGTGGTGACAAGTATTGGGTGAGATGTTGCGGGACAGTGCACAATCTATATGTTAAAAACTGGCAGTGCAGTTGATGTGGAGTGTGTTATCCCAGGGGTGTCGGGGGATGCTGCAGTTACTTCTGGAGCTTCTGCCGACCGTGGCCGATTGCTCTGCCAGTTGTCCTTCGGAACTGTTCTTGGAAACATCTCGCATCTCGTGCAGTCCTTTCTCGGCTCCTACCCCTAACAGCGGTAAGGGGCTGTACCTTCTGGCATAGGCAACTGCTGTCATAGTGGGAACAACCAAGGGAAATGCTGAAGTCAAAAGCCCATGTGTAGACTGTGCATCTTCTCTGGAGTGTGGCAAAGCGTTTTGTTTGGGTGATGGGATGGAAGCCAAGATCTGTTGTTTTTCCCCCAAAGGCAGATTGCCATCCTGAACTCCAGGCCCCATCTGCTGAGGCTGCTGCTGGCTCCCTGGCTGTGTGCATGTGCCAGCGAGGTGCTGGCGCTCTGTGCATTTGCAGCACGGGGCCGTGTTTTCTCCCGTGTTTCAGGCTGTGCCTGTTGCGCAGACGTGTGAAGCGAGAACGGTGCTGCAGTGTTACTGCAGCTCTGTGCAGGCCTGTACTCCAAAGCTTCCCACACCCTCTTGTACTACACCAACCCTCCCCAAGAACACACAGCATAACTTCAGCCCTTCCCTGCCCTGCCAACTGGAGGCCTGCTGCTGGGCACCCGCAGCACACCCCTCGGGCTGCCTGCAGGTGGGACGGGACAGGCGGCTGTTGGGGTCCGTTACGGGGGTTTGCAGCACCCTGCCTGCGTGGCCGGGAAAGCGACCGCTGTTCCATCCAGCCTTCTGGCTGGCAGCGTGTGGGTGCCTAGAGGCACTGAAGTACTTAGAGCCAGCAAGAGGGAAATGGGGAGAGTGAATGTGGATTGCTATTATTATTAATAATAATATTAATGAAAAAGCTCGCAAAGATCAAGGACTTTCAAATTAATTATTCCTAGTTACAATATACAGCATGAAAAGAGGCTGCCTAAACCAATAATGGGCTTCTAGTTCTTTCCTTATTAAATTAATTTTGTTTCAGATCTTCAGCTTTTCCCCCATCTGTGCAAATTTTTTATAAATATTTAAAAGAAGAATTAGAAAGGAAAGATTAAGGAGAGCAGAAGCAGCAGTGAGCCAGCTGAGAAAGGAGTATGGCAAAAAATAACTTAGGAGATACTGAAGCATTTTTGAATAAATACCCTTTCATTTTTATGACTATTATAATTCTTTTTCAAATACTCTTATGACCAGATCCTGCAATTCTTGTGCATTTAAATCTCCCATTAACCTCAATGCCGCAGTATTCAAAGGATCCCATCTCGCCTTCCCGGTGCTCAGTGGGACTTTGGATTTGTGAGGAATGAAAAATTGCACCTTTAGGATAATTGAGCCATCCTTTTAGTCTAAAACTGATAGTAGAGATGGAAGGTAATCAGATACTTCTGCAGGAATCACTTGAAATATGATCACAGCCCAGGTTAATCTGAACTAGAGATGTGAATTTTACTGCTATCCATATGGATGAATTTTAATTGCGCAGTAGTTCTGTGCTTAGCTGGCTTCTCCCTGAGCACTAAGCCCTGCCTGGAAGCCCAGAGGTGATACCCTGTTTCTGTTGAAATCACTGGCGAAATCCTTGCTGCCTTTGGAGAACCTAGGAAATCACTCCAGATACCGTAACAGAATTCCTCTGGAAAATGTTCCCCGTGAGCAGCAGGCCCTTGGGAACTGGTCTGGAATGCTTTGCTTGCACGCGCCCCTTTTGCTTAGGTAAGGCCACTTACCCAGAGTTCCTTGTTTGTGAATGTGTTGAACACACACAGAAAACAAATCGAGTGATGGAAGTCACGGTCTAGTGCTTTGTGCATTTCTTGCTACAGCTCTGCGTAACAGCGTGATTTACACTTGATTTTCCATTGTTGGTGTTTTATTTATGCCATACTTCGGAGTGATAATTTAAAAGCTTACAGTATCTTTTGAAAGTATTACTTACATAGATCATTTAATTCTCAGCGGGGAGTCTCTTTTTCCTCTCCAAGAAGAATGACCTTATAGCTGCAAAGTATATTGCAATTAAAAGGAATTGTTTTGATCAAAGTGGGGGGGAGAAAAAACAATGTGCTTTATTCTTCTGTAACTCTATAACCCCTGTCCTCCCCTTTGCAAATCATAGTCATGGCTGCCTAAACAATAGGCATTTGGGCTGCCTGGCTGACTCATCCTGTCTGTGATGAGCTGGTACGTACTCAAAACAACAGCAGTTTTTCACTCCAGAACTGTCTCCTCCAGCTCAGATTCCTGGTCAGCTCAACCTGAAGACAGCTGGTTGGCTGGGAGTTTGTGGAGCAGCTGCCTGGGGTGCTGCAGCAAAAGCAGGAGGTGTGGTGGGAGTGGAGCCTCTCCTGTCTTTCCGAGTCAGTGGTGTTAAAGGGCTGTTTGTCTCAAGTGTGAGGTGCTGGGGTAGGAATTCATCCTGAAAGTAGGGAGCTGCTGTGACCCTTCTTCAGCGGCCTCTTGTCCCTGTTGTGATTCCGAGCGGGAACCCCTAAGTGATTCCTGGCTGCTCTTGAAAAACAAGTGTCAAATATTTTTTCCTGAATTGTAAATAATTGCCTGTTGGGACACGTGTGCTGAGATGCCCCTGTGCCAACCGTTCCCTCCTTTCTGGGTTTACCTACTTACCAGCAGAGCTGTCTGCATGTGGCATAATGCTTGTGAATATTCCTTCAGGTCTTCAGCCTGGCTGGGTTCAGCCATGCCCAGGACCTGCTTGCTTGCTTTCTCAGGGGCTTTGAGCACTGGTGTGACCAGTTGGTCTCAGTTGTTTGCTCTGTTCTAATTTTAAATCCTTGCATTTAGGGGAGGAAAAACCCACCAGCCAACAAACCCCACCTTTCTTCTAGTCTGCCTCCTCGTTCTCTGTAGTTTGTACTGCTTTGAGGGCTGCTCAGTGTGCCCTGGTTGCTGCTGGTGCGGGGAGAGGTCTGGTAGCTCACGGAGGGGAGGTGCTGTGGTGTCTGGCAGAGAAGTACCCCAACAGGGTTTCCAGCACACAATCCGGATTGTCCCTGGAGCTCTCTGTCTTTCCCGTGTTTGCATCCCAGCTGCGCTGAGTCCTGACACTGGTTAGAGAGCACTGTATGCTGTCCTCTTCGTGCTCGGATGTGGCTGTCAGGTGCTGGGAACAGCTCTTGGTCTTCTGTCCGTCGTTGATCTGTACAGGAACTGCCCTGACATGGGAAGAGTCTCTGTGGCTAGAGCCTGTCGGGTGCCGTGAAGCAGTATTGAGTAGGTTGTTTTGGAATTACATTTTGGTGACATGAAGATTTTTGGGATGCTCTGCTTTTTAAGAAGAACTTGACAACAAAGAAAATAATGATGGGGGAATCTAGACCGTAGAGCTCTATTTCTAGCAGATTTCAGGCTTGTTTATATCCTAAGTGTAAGGAACTTGATTGAAATAATCAATATCCCTCTCCCCTGTGTTTAAACATGAAAAATGGGTATAGGAGAAGTGGAGTTACGCAGCTGTTAATTAACCTGTGTATATTATAGAGGTCTGTTTTTTTTCCACATGTGATATGGGAATAATATTTTTCTGTTTTAACACTAGTAGAAGTTTAAAACCATTTTTGAAAAGCAATTGCCTAGCTTAGAGAAAGCTTTAACTATGTAACCTATTATTTGTATAGCCTGCTCTTTCAAGATGTTGCTGAAGGGCATTTGTTGCTTTTTCATTTTCTTTCCCAAAGAAAAATCAATCTTATTAGGTCAGCACTACATTTAAAACCACTGTGAAATGTCCATTTTATTATTTAAAAGTAGAACAGCCTTAGAATCTTCTTCAGGGTAAAAAAAATTAGTTGATAGAGGAAAGGCAGATGGTGATAAAGAAAAGCTTGGCAGGGAGTGGGGAGATCTGAGACCTTGCGGAGAAGCCTGTTAAGCATGTTTGAGGGGACGTCTGTGTGTGCATGGCCTTGTTCCTTTTGTCCCTTGAATCACGCAGTTCGTAGCCTTCCTGAGCATGGTGAACCTCAGTGACATTTAATGTATAATAAGAAATTATTTTGCTGGTCTCACTTGGGGATGTGAATTTATTACTGGTCTCAGATCTGTTTCTTTTCTTCTTTTGTAATGCTTTTCAGGGAGGGAGGCTCCTCCTAACAAAATGGAAGTGTCAATTTAAAATTATTTTCTTCTTTTCTGTTTTGCCATGGGTGAGATGGAGCTGTTAAGAAGAAAACAAAGAATAAAATAGATAAAAAGAGTAAATTCTACATTGTGAGAAAATTGAAGAAAATGAAGGGGTTGCCATTTGTCAAGTAGAAACAAGGATGGCAATTACAGAGTTTTTTGTTTCATATAACCACAAGAAACTAATGTGGGTTATTGTCTTCTACTTTATATGTTCATAGGGGCCAGTTCTTATATAGGTAACAATCCTTTCAGTTTGTATTTCTGAACTACCTGTTTCTTGCACTACGGCTTTGCAAG
>JANHFX010018414.1:3978-21499 GCA_027560015.1 Chloroceryle amazona | reverse complement strand
CTGTCCATGAGAGCAAATAATAACCCTTACTTGACTGAGGAACACCGGTGATTTCAGCTGCTCGAGAGCAGCTAAGGAGACCAAGTCCTTTAGAAGTAAATGCCTCTTGAAGATGACCAGGGGGCAAGAGAGACTCTCCAGGGATGCATCTTTTCAAGGTGTACAACATCTTTGATCACTGAGCTGTGCAGGCTGCTGTGATGTGAATATATAAACCTTAATGGAACATCTTTCCATCTCTTTTGGTACAGATAATGACCCCAGGGAGACTTAGTTTAAAGATAAGTCACTTTAAAAGAGCAGTTTGATCAAGGCAGGCAAAATGGGTTTTCAATGAGCACAAATTGAAATACAGGAAATTCTATTTAGTTGTGAGAAAAAAAAAATCTATTTTACTGCAAGGGTGATCAAATGCAGGAAGAGGTTGCCCACAGGGGTTGTAGAGTCTCTGTTCTTGGAGATATTCAAAACCCAACAGGACACAGTCCTAAGCAACCTGCTGTAGGTGGCCCTGCCTTGAGCAGGGGGGCTGGACTAAATGATCTCCAGAGGTGCTTTCCAACCTCAACACCTCTCTGATTCTGTGAATTAATAATGGGGTGAAAAGATGAGCCAGGTTACTGTGGCTTACCCTTTTTTACAGCAAGGTCAAGTAGACATTTGAGAAGTCTAATGATGAAGTAGTGTGCTCCTCTGCCAGGCTTTTCAGCCCCAGTGAGAGTTTGGTATAGTTCAGGAGCAGAAGGAGAGGGTGTGGGGAAGAGCGAGTGAATGCAACTCCAAAAGGGGCAGTGAAATGCAACACTTCCCATGCTTCTGTGTGTGGTCAGTGCTGGGTGCCTTGGATAATGATTGGATTAATTGGCTTGTGCAATAGTGTTATTCAAATTCATGTGTGGTCCATGCATTCTCTGCTTCTAGAAATAAGACCAGGCTGCTGCAAGTTCTGGTTTAAGGAAAAAATATCCATGGAACTGAAAGGGAAAATAATGGTCTTTGTGAGTCACCTAGCAGCACACATTCATTCTGGGCACATACTTGCTCCAGCAGGTGGTATTATTTACTGACCAGAGAATATTAGTCAGGAAGGTAAGCTGTGGGCATTTCAAATGAGAAAAAAAACAAGTAATAAAGCTTTCACCTGACTACAGAGTTCTTCTTTTTAATTTATTGTTCACAGTAGGTGGAGAAGATTGAAATTATAATGGTGATTAAAAATGAGCAGATAGAAACTTAGCAAAGTAGTCTGACAGTTTTGAGAAATATCTGGATGTAAGTGGACAAAGTCTGAAATCAACTGCAGTCCCTCATTCCGCACTCGGAACCTGGCTGCTGGTGCCTGGGCCTGGCTGTTTTGCAGGCACCTTCTGGGGCTTCAGCTGGTGGTGGGGTGGGTGGGGAAGGTGAGACAGCCAGCCAGTGGTCTCGGTCAGCTCTGGTGGGTGGGCTAACAGCGAGTCAAACGTAAAGCTTCCCTGTAATTGTGAGAGCTGCAGTAGAAATGTGTCTTGGAACATAATCAGAGATGAGGGATATGTCTTCTGCTGGTCTCCATCTGGCTTGTGAAG
Organism: Chloroceryle amazona; assembly: GCA_027560015.1. Taxonomy (NCBI): domain Eukaryota; kingdom Metazoa; phylum Chordata; class Aves; order Coraciiformes; family Cerylidae; genus Chloroceryle; species Chloroceryle amazona. The sequence continues at coordinate 19,931 of JANHFX010018414.1, read as the reverse complement.
GAGCATACTCGGAGACAAAGGCTTGTCTTGTGGAGATGAGCACTAAAGCTTCAGACTCCTTGAGTCTGCTATTCAGTGGATGCAAAAGATCATCCCCTTTGGGTAGTTACAGCAGACAGTTGTTCTGGTAATATATTGGGTATTGAAAGACTAACACAGTTCCGTAGAAACTGCCATAAAACTTCCAACATTTGAGCAGAATGGGATTCTTCCATTCTTCTGGGGCGAGGGGGTGAAGAAATTGCTGAGATTGACTGTCTGTCATACTGGAAAAAGTTGTCAGGAAATAAATATGGAACATCTGTAAAAGCCAGATGTGAATCTTCTGCCAGCCCTTCCTATGAGAACAGTATTGGAAGAAGAGGACGCTGTCGGTATTTAGTAGTTCTTGAAAAGTTCTGCATGCTTGGGAGGTCAAGGCTAACACATCACAGGTCCTGCCATAGCCCATCAGGAGAGGCCCCAGCTAAACCCAACTTAGAAATTCATCTCCTCTGGAGGTCACATGCCTGTGTTTGAAAGCCCCTGACAGCAGTGTTACCCGCCTGAGTGCTGGAGGGATGTGCCTGCTCAGCTGAAAACTCACTAGGAACCAACCTGAATGTTTTAACTCTTTCAGTGAACAGGAGCCAAAATGAATCCAGTTCTTTTAACACTGGGGCTTCAGTTTGTGCAGATCCTGTTTGTGATCTCTCAACTTCTCCAGGTGTGCACGCACATTCTCAGTGACTCCCATTCAATACGCGACACATGGAGCCTTAATATCCTGCAACTAAACAGTCCTCCTGTTGATCTAAGGTGTAGGTTTACAATGACATCTTATTTAAGACCCTATGTAAATTTAGACATGAATAATTCTCTAGCACTTTGACTAAAATCCAGGCGCTCCCTGCAACGCCTGACCTCATGCTACAATACATTTTTCAGTTGCTTTTATCACAGCAGCTCAGCTGTCACAGAGCATTGTCTGAACACACAAACTGTCAGGAACGACTGTTTGTTTACTTTATTCTGTGACTAGAGAATGACAGGTTTCAGGGGCTGGTGGTTTGTTTAAAACCTTGATAATACTTTAAGAAGCATTGATTCCTCCCTGAAAGGCTACAACTTGTGATCTTTAAATGCGGGAAGCCTTGGATGCTGGGCAAGAAGATGCCTCTGCTTTACCTCACTGAAGAGTAATACAGAGTGCTGGACAAGAGAACCAGTGTGACCTCTTCAACTTCATTTTTTGAGACTTTCCAAACTTTAATTTCTTCTTTTTTATTATTTTTTTGCTACATGATTTTTGTTCTGAATAACTGAAGATTTTTCCTGTACTGCAGGAACTCTTGTGTTCCCAGTCTTCCTCATCTCCCTCTTTCCAGAACTGCCTTTGTTCTATCATAGCAACGTGATACCTGCCATCTCTTGCTGAGGACATCTCAGTGCTGATTAAACAGAGCACTAATCATCGTGGCATGTTCTGTCCTGCTGTTCCTTTTTGCTCCATGTTGCAAATTCCCATAAAAAGTGTTCAGCTTCTCTGATTTCTTCCTTTTTCAGTATCACTTAGGTTCATGGACTACCGAAATCCAGCTGTGAAGGACAATTTTATCTGAACATGAATTACTTTTAATTTCTCGATTTTAATTAGGTGGTTAATTACTTATGACCATATTGTATCATTGATGACATTTCAATTTTTAAGATAATTACAGCAGTATGTGAAGGTAAAGAATCATCCTTTACAGTTCTGTAAATCTCGCTGCCGTTCTAATAGGGATATGAAATAGAGCCTCGTAATTCTGAAGAATTCAATTTCCATAAGTTAAATTGCTATTAATTGTTTTTGTGAAGTCATCTGGTATTTTTAGAGCATTTCATGGCAATTCAAAATGAATTGTGTGTTATATATAACCATACTTGAGAGGGCAGGGTAAACATTCATTGGATTCATTTACTCCTAGTCTGGATTTTTAATTCAGCTTCATGGGATACCATTTTGTAGGCTAAATGACATGATCTCTGAAGTGTCTAAAACCATGTAGTAGGAGCAGTAGCCATAGAAATACATCAAAAAAGTCTTCCACCAACCAAATCATAACTCCTCCTTCCCCCCCCAGTTTGGGTGTATTAACCAGGCCATCTTCAAAGGTGTGCCACATCCCACGTGGGTGGGTCACAGAATCACAGAGTAATTGTGGTTGGAAAGGACCTTGTAGATCACCGGATCCAACCATACCTACAAGAATAAAGAACACCTAAATATGTGACCACTAAAAGGAAACAGCACCAAAAACCAACACATGAGCCCCCTGCATGCCTGCTCCTGTCGTGAAGCACCGTGTCAACCCGTTTCTTAAATACCTCCAGGGATGGTGACTCAGCCACCTCTCTGGGCAGGCTGTTCCAGTGCCTCACCACTCTCTCTGTAACCTCTCTGATGTATCGTACGTCATTACCGAACAGCTTATGCTAATTTCTTCCTAGCAGCACTAATGAAAATCCCTGGGCTGCAGAGGTTGTGTATCTGCACCGTAGCTTTCTCATAGTCATGTTTTGGTGGCTGTTCACTACATCTGTTTCAGGCTGCTGACTCCATGGCAGTTATGAAGAGAGGTGGTGCTCAGGTTGTAAACTTAGTGCGAACATTCTCAGTTTGTACAATATTTCCACACTGAAGTGACCCGAGATCCTAAACGCTGTTCCCAGCTGCGGGCCTCTCTTCCCTGCTCATACTTCTCCCCCTGTTGTGCCGTTGACCGTTTCAAGACACTCACCGAATTCTGCTAAGGGGTGAATTAAAATTAACCTAAAATAGGTGAATTATTATGAATTGTTCTCCATGGGTCATGGCTTGACTGTGTGAGTTTCAGTCCGGTTCAAGGACGAGGGTGCTGAGCTCTGTCAGATGAGCACAAGCACCCTTGGTGTTGATTCCGAGTGTGGCTTAGTTCCAGTGGTATTTAGTTTTGGTGGTGAGTAGTGGCCCAAACACTTGAAATCTTGACTCGAATGGTGCCTAGAGTTCTGTTGTGACTTGGTTTTTTTCCACTTCTTTCATGCCCATTGCTGATCTGTTTGATTTCCGCTCAGATCAGGCAGCCGTGGTGGCTGGAAAGGCAGAACAGGTGGGTTGAGTAACTGGAAGTGCATTAAAATGGCCTTGCCAGTCATAAGCAGAAATCTGTCTTCGTGTGATGACTAAACCCTGATTGCAAGAGGATGGGAGCTGAGGGCAGCAGTGTTTGGATTCTTGCTCTGTTCAAGGAAGGAAACTCATTTCTTCAGGCTTCTGAGCTTCAAGACTGTCTGCCCTGTAGTAGTTCTGAAGGAGTGTGATCTTCTGGAATTTATTTATTTATTTTGCTTTGATTATAACAGACTAATTTGTTGGCTCATCCATTTCCCACAAAGCAGTGGGGTGCAATTGTAAAATCTGCCTTGGAATTGAGGTGACTACAGAATTTTTTACTGCCAGTTCCTGTGAAGTGCCTAAACCTTCGGTGCGTGATGTTCCAGCCTCTGGAGAGGACACTGGACTCTGCCAACTGCATAAACCAGAGGCTGCTGTCTCCTTTAGATTCCCTTGATTATCACCGAGCTGAGATGCATTTCATTTTGCTAGTCAGTTTTACAGTCTATAAGCTACTCGTTGTAAATTGTGGTGTTTTTTAAAGCTATGTTCTTCATAGAAGGTTGCTTACAGTTGTGCCATCTGTTTTCTAGTAATGCTTTGCTCCTGTGTGCATACTGAATGATGCCTGGAGTTTTTCCTACCAAAAAAAAACCAAAACCAAACAAATGGACATTCTGAAGTGGAAGCTAATAATGAGAACAAATCCTAAGTGTGATTTGCATGAATGTCAGCTTCAGATTTTCCTATTTATCCCATAGGCCTTCTTGTCACAACCCTTTGATTCTGAAAATGTACCTGGTTCTTCTCTTTTGTGGTGTTCATGGGTCACTTTTTATTTCCATATCAATTCTTCCTGAGTTTTGGACTGTGCATACACAGAGTAGCAGCCCTAACGTAGGATTCCATGTTGTTAGGTCCTTAGCTTGCAGTGATACATACGTTGCTTCTCTCTCTCCTGAAACTTCCAGTCCTTTCTCAGGGTCTGTGCGTGGTGGGACCACACTGCAACAGAATGGTATTATGGATGTAAATGCTTCATATCCACCTTGATTGATGTATGAGTGCTTTGCAAAAAACAACTGATGTGTTTCAGTGTGGTTCCATTTGTATGTGAAATCAATTGTTTATGTTTACAACTCAACCAGACCATGTTAGCGATGGCACTCTGCAAAATGGATACAACAGAGCAGCAGAGAGGTGGCATTTTGGACCTTTTACTGCTCTGGAGCTGGTGTTGTGCTTGTTACTGGTTTATTCTTTATGATGCTATACTGATCTTTTCACAAAAAAGTACTCTAGATTGGAAAAGGCCTTTGAGGATGGTCCAGTCCAACCCCCTTGCCCAGAGCAGGCCTCACTGCAGCGTTCGATGATGTTGCTGAGGGCCTTGTCCTGTCACGAGTCAGGTATCTTCAGAGATGGAGATTCCACAGCCTCTCTAGGTGCCTGTACCAGTGACTAACCACTCCTTTCATGCCATCTGTTGAGAGATCTCATCCTGGTATGTTTTTCTCCTTTGGATTACCTATTTTTCATTTCTTGGCCTCTTCCCATGCAGGCCCTACCTACGCCTATTTCACACCTATAGCTGTCATCCCTTGGTAGAAATGGTCTTTGCTCACAACCAGAGCGGTACCTCTAGTGCCATAAAAACATGGACGTAGCAGAGGTGGGGACAGCAACTTGGGCAGCAAAGACCTGTGCTATGGACTTCAGGTTGTGATGTGTGAGCCTTCTGAGAACCATGAACGCTGCCGTGAGCACCTGAAGCCTGTGGTGGGGTGGTTTACCCTCCCTGCAGGATAGCAGAACAGGTCACTCACCTGCCCCTTCCAGTGGTTGTAGATTTGGTCACGATATCCTATCCTGAATTTCATTTGTTTAGATGTATTTAAAGGAAGCCCTTTCTGTCCTCTGAAGAGAAACAGCCATGATTTTTGTGCTTTGCTGGCTCAACAACACACACTGTAGTTTCTGTGGCATGAAAAAGACATTAAAATGTTTTCTTTCTCTTGGGAGGGGGTGAGGAATGGAACTGTAACTAAATTTTTACAGAACAAGATATGTGAAAAACAATATTTGGTAATGCATTTGGAACTTGGGATTCCAGTGCACTGATCCAGGCCGTTCTCTCCTGATACAGTATTAGATTGAATGGAATTGTTTCCAGTGACAAATTGCCTACAGGAGCCTCTCCACTTCAGGCTTCGTTGTCTCTGTGGGTTCAGTGCTATGTCTAGACAATATTCCTCAGCTTACCTCAAAATCTGTATTGTAGTGATGGCTTTGTTTTAGTTTTCTAGGAGCTTGGGAAGGGGTGAGCTGCCTCTGGGAGAACTGTTCTTTGAACTACCGGACCCATCACGTAACTGGTTCTTACACCGATGCAACGTGAAGCAGTCGCTCTTGTTTTGTATTCATTGAGTCTATCCACCTCTAAATGTAAGGGTTCTTTCAGAGCCTGGACTGGAAAATTTTCACTTTTTGTAGTAAAAAATGACAAGAAAGTGGTTTTCACAGAAGGATATAGAAATCTTTTGGTTTACCAAAAAAAAAAAAATTCCTTGGGAAAATTCCAGCTATCACAAATGACAGACTTTGGGAGGTTCTCGGTTTTGCAGCCTTGTCTGGTTGTTAGTGAAAAAAAAACCTGTTGTGTTTGTAAGCTGATGTGTTCTCTCTCTCCTACAGATTCCCTTTGTCTGAACTTAGGGAAGTGATAGTTGTTTTCTGTTGAAATTTTCTACCTGTGGAAGTAGCCTGGTGGTAACTCCTGTTGTCTTACCTACTGGGAATCTCAGTTCCCGTGGTCGGTCTTTACTCAGTGCTTAGACCAGCAGGGCCTGGAGTGCAGCTGGATCCTCTCTAGCTCCTGAATGGGAGAAATGATACATAATGTACATTCCAAGCTTAACTATCTGAGACTCAACTTGAATCGGAGCTGTCTGAAGAACGGGCAATGCAGCTCAGCTGCACTGGGCCCAGCCAGTGATGGAGCAGGTACAACACCTTGTAAATGTAACCGAGTGGCAAATGAGTTGGAATATTTCAGTGAACTATCAACACAAGCCTGCAAGGCTGAGTTGGTCGTGAATGGTTTTTGTGTAACGAATACGTTCCAGAATTTCACAAAATGTTCGGAGGGAGATGAAAGGTGAAATGCAGTGAATAAATTATTCATAACAAATTATTCACTAAGCTCTATTCATCACTGTGATGAGACAGAATTATTGACTGGACATGGAAACAAAATTTCATTTCAGAGAGAAGATATTAAAATACCGCTCTGTTAGTGTAATTATGCTGTGACTGTAAAGACTTTACTGTTCTGCAGTAAAACATGCCTTGGGTTACTGCTGCAAGATGGATATTCTCCAGGGCTAGTACACTGGATTTTTTCCTTTAGCTACATAATGGAATTTAGGTACACTATTGATCTCTTCCCATAGCGAGACAAATTTTTTGCTTATTTCCTTTGCTTATAATTTGCTGAAAGGCAAATACTGTGCTCAGCTGGATGGATGAAGAGTGGTTAAGCTGCAGGTGGTGTATGTGTAGGTTTTAAGCTTTTTTGCTTGTGCTTGGATAACAGTCTGCAGAGTCTTAAATAGCCCCATAGTGTGAGCAGGAGGGGACCTTCTCGTAACCACTTGCCCGTTCAGTGTGCAAGTGTTCGGGTCCTGCTTGGCCTGTGCGTGTGGATGAACCTGCCTGGACATGGGAATCTTCTTTTAACTGGCAAGTTGGGATGCAGCAGTTAAAATGTTCTCTCCAGTACAGCTTCCATCGTCGCTATGACCGGTGGCTTGAAGTGCAGATTGTAAATGTGTATTCGTGTTTCTTCAGCCCAGGGGATGCTTGCTTTAGTCAGCCTCTTAGGTTTTTGAAATAGTTTTCTCTTAATTTCCTTTCTAAGGTACCAAATTACTATTGGCCTGTCTGCTACAGTCTGTACATAGGTTCTTATTATGTACGTGTCCCTTATGCTGCAAGTCCTACATGAAATTGATAAGTCACTGTGCTTGGAGCCGAGTGTCTGCAAAACGACTTTGTGTTTCCTTGAGGTGTACTGTATAATAACTTCTGTCCATGGGCCCTTAACAGTGCAGACCTCTTAAACCATTGGCATAAATTATTGTTCTGTTTCCCTTAGTCATCGTGTTTGTCCCCACGTTGTGAACTTCTCAGCATGTGGACTGTCTCGGTGATCAGATACTTGTACTGCATAGAAGGTGTGCTGCTGGGGGGTTGCTGAAGGTGCAACCGTTCCTCCTTTGCCTGCTGGGACAGAACATGAGAAAATAAATTAGTTGCCTGCTTTTGGCACAACAAATCTACCCTTTGAGTCAATCTAAATAGTTCACTATTTCAGATCGGGTCTTGAAATCACTCTAGTACTTCTCTGCTCTTTCTAGTTGTCCTGGGCTGCTTTTCAAAATCACATAATAGAGTTGCTGTTTAGTCACTGCAGACGAGCACGTATTGGTTTGTATTAAGAGGCCAAATTTGTTCCACCCCAGTTAAAGATGTTGGCCTAACAACAGGGAAGGGTCACATGAAGACTGTGCAGCAAGGCATCTGATGCTGTTGTACTAGCCGTAGCTTTGGCTTTGGCTACAGAATTGCTTTCACTTATTACTGATAGACAGTCTTCCAGCAAAAGGGAGGCTTTTCTAAATGTTAATAAAAGCATTAGTGCTCCATCATCATCATCTTGCAGAAAACAATGTCTAGATCAATCTATCTCCTTCTAAATCTTTAGAGAAACAAAAATTAAACTCATTTTGCCAAGGCCAAATGTCAATCATAAGAAAAAATCTATATGAAATTTTAATTGCAAGATGTTCAGTGCAAATTTAATGAGTGAAATAAGAGATCTGAGAATTCAAGCATGCTCAGCTCATGCATAATGTTGACTTAAATTGGCTCTCTAGAGGTGCAGGGAATTGCGTTTTTAGAATTTACACACTGATAGAGCAAATGTACTGGGCCCTGTAGGTTAAGGTCATAAATCAGAATCATTTAACTGCCTTTGAGTGATTGCTACAGACTATAATGGTTGGGAGAACTGGCTTTAGCTACAAGTGATTACTCTGCTTGGATTATTGAAATGCTACTCAATATTCATAAATCAGTGATCATTAATCCCCCAAATAGTTCCTGTCAGCTTTCTAAATAAATTTCCTACTAGCTAATTGAGATTGAAGGAGACTAGCATGCACTGCTTCAGAATTAGGACAAATGAGCTGCTTTGCCTACCTAGGATCAGAAACGCGTCTTTGGGGGAAATTGAACCGTACGCAGTACATATGTGGCTGCTATAATTGTCACTTCTAAGCTGTTAACTGGAGAAGCCTTTCTTAGCAGGTTTTGCCCTCACGAGTTACAGTGATTATGAAAAGACTTCTGTATTTTTGGACGATGAAGATATTTGTGTGCTATGCATCAGAAGTAGCTGAACTGTCAATCAGTGCATTCATCACAGTGCAGAGGGGAAGGATGTGAGAGACAAAGACCTGCAGCCCTGGAACTGCATTGCTGCAAGACGCTTGGCGTAGTCTTCTCAACAGCACTTGAAAGAAATTGTAATTCACAGCTTTGCTTGCTGCTGGGATGTAACCGGAATGTTTTAGCTCCATAGAATCTTTTCTTAGCTGCATGTATTAGTTCAGTTTATTTTTGTTTACCACCGTAACTGCTTGTACCTGAATCTGAGGAACACTTTACAGATACTAATAGTTTGTCTTCTCCTGCTACAGGAGATGTGGGTTTGCATACTTCAAATACTGAAGCTCTCTGAAAGCAAAGGCTTTCAGCTGCAGGAGCTGGATCTGAAACTTGCGTAAATGGTGGTGGCTGTGGGTCCTCCAGGAGGACTTGGTATCATTTCTGTATAACAGCTGAGGCACAGCTTGGTCCTTCACTACAGCACCATGGAAACAGCCCAAATGTGTCTGACAAAACGCTGCTGGGGCATCCCTGGCGTGCTCCCTGTGGTTGGGTGTTCTGCTGGCTTTGCTGAGGAGATGGGGATGCTGTGCTGGTACTGGATGTGTGACCCCACAAGAAATGCTGGGGGTTTTTTTTAGCTCAGGTGCTCACAGAACTCCTTGGCTTTTCTGTTGCTCTGCTGTGAAATGTTGCTGTTGATAAAGGCTTGGGGAGCATGTATTTTAACAAGACAAGCTATTATTATAGCTGCTCATTTCTCTTAGTTTCTCTCTTCTCTGCTGTTCATTTAGCTTCAATTAAAAAAAAAAATTGGCAACAATATTTAGCTGAAGAGCAGCAGACAAATTACAGCGGGATTTAGAGGTGCTGGCACTGGCAGCGATGCTTCTCCATTGCCATGATGATGTACAATATCAAAAGTCACTGAGGAAAGGAGAGATGCTGGTGCCTTGTTGTAATTATCACAGAATATCTCTTGTTAATAGGATTTATGAGAAGATGAGCTTGAGAGGAAGGATTTATTTTTATCTATTTCTGATTTTAAATGCAGAACTTAAACCAGAACTGATGTATATCTAGTTTCCTTTCATATCAGGACCACCAGAGCTCCAGGCAAACAGCTAATTGCATCAAAAAGCCATAGTTAATTTGACAAAGAGGAATTATTTCCAAAACATGTATGCAAGGATTAAGCAGCGTACTTAAGAGCAAGTGTATTTACATCACCGCCGCAGCGTATCCCCTCACTGCCATCAGCACTGACACAGATGTTAACGCAAGTCCCCTATCTTTAATTGAAACTACTCACGTGTTTAAAGTTGAGGATGTGATGGAGCAGTTTGAGGGGAAAACCTCCTCTTTTGTGTCTGTCTCCCTGCTGTTCCACTTGTATTATCTCCAGCCCAAAGCTTCCCTAGGTGACTGCTGCGTTGAGGTGTAAATGGCCTTCACCCGTCGGGGTGGAGCACACACCCCCAGTAACTGCCATCAGCTATGCTCTCAAACCAGCTTTTCAATCTAGGCAATCAAGGTTGCAGTTCCTTGTGCTGTGAATGGTTTTTTCTTCCTATCGTAGGCACTTCCGCGTGGTACAAGATCCTAGGAATGTTTGGGTTTTCTAGTGCATTGTTATTTAATTACTTTGCTTGGTACTGGGGTTTGGTAGTGATAAACTGTAAATGCTCCTGTAATCTCTCCTCAGCTTCTCGAGTCAGTGAATGACAAGGGTGTTGAGGCCGCTGGGGTTTTGGGAAGCAGAGTTGGGCTGGCAGGGTTAGCAGCACAGCCTGGCTTTGGGGAAGCCTCTCTTGGGGTACCTGCTGCTGGTAATTGGGGTTAAGTTACTGCTGCTAAGTAGCTCCTCTCGACATCAACTGAGACTTCCACTGTACTAGATGCTGTCAACATTTAGATCAAAAAGTTGCTCTAAACTTCAGTTTGCTATTAAAATATGAAGCAAAAGACCCTTGGCAGGCTGAGAGTGAGGAGCCAGATGTGGGGCATTTTTTTCTTACTGGTGCTATAGAGAGATTTTTACCCTCTGTAAAATTCTTCTGCAATCCTCTGTGACTTGCCTTCCTTTCTTTGAAACCATGTTGTTGTTACATTGACCAAAAGTCTGTGGCTGACGCTAGAAAGAGAAGTAAGCTGGTGATAGCTTCTTTACTAAAGCCAGCTTGGGTTTGCGCTGGGTTGAGGCCCAATTGCTTTGTTGTCGGCAAAGCTCGCCGTGCCTTGCCTGCATCTCTGTGCCCCAGGTGAGCGGGGAGAGAAGGTTTGGAGGAAATGAGCTTTTTCCAGGCAGGCTCAAGTGGCTTCACTTTACACACAAAAGGCAGTAAGCAGGTAAGGAATGTGCAGGGACCTCTTCCACTGAAGCAGAATGATTGCTCAGTTTGTTTCCAAGCTTGGCTTCCCAGATGTGGGAGCAGAAGGCAAACATGCAGAATATATGAACAGAAATAGGACAAAAGCACTGTTGAGGCCAGACTTATTTTTTGCTTGACCTAAATACCACCTAGACCTCTTCTGACCTGTCAGTAGTTGGAGCAAAGCATCCGCTGGGAGCTGTGTGAGGGCAGCCAGCTGGTAGGAAAGGGAGTTTAGTTCATCCAGCCATGGGATGTGGTGTTCAGCTCTGACATCGTCATCTTCTGGTTTGGCATGAAGTTGAGGCTCGCTGAACTGGGCCACCCGCTCACACCCTGTTCAGTCCCACAGGCAACCTCTCAAGAGAGGGGAGTGACATTGGGTTTTTTGGCTTTCAACCTCATTTTTCAAGTGTCTTTAGGGTGAGTTGGGACAGAGGTAGAGAAGACAAAAATGACCATGTCATTGCAAACTCTACCCAGATGTTTATCTGCCTTAGGTTTTTGACATAGTCCCAAACTGTTGTTTGCAATTATTTATTAACTTTTCATCCTTTTTGTACACCTGCGACTACCAGTATCTGGATTGTGTTATTTTTATTTCCTTTTTTATGCCTCCAGTTCTTAATTCCTTCTGCTATTGCAGTGGTTTTTCCTCCAAGAATAGACTGCTTGATTCTGGAGAGCTTGGCATCAAAAGGGAGCACATGCTGAACTGAAACAAGGATATTCTCATGTCTGTGTTTTTCATGCTGACTTGCCAGTGCTTCCTTCTTGTACTGTGAAAACTGATTGTGAAATGATAAATAGCCAAACCTTGTTATGTCTTGTTAAGTGTCTAATCCCATTGTCGTGTCAGATCCTCTAATCTCGATCCAAATTTTGTCTGTTGATCTAATTAGGTTTTTCATTTGTTCCTGGCAAATCTCTGGCTCTCGGAGTTGCTGCTCTTGAGACTGTTGAGGTGGAATGATCCATACGGTTCCTAGTGGCTTTAAACAGAAACATCTGTCAGCAGCGAACAATTTGTTGGCTGAGTTTAGCAGTAGGTAAACTTCCATCTGACAGCACTGCTCGTGCTTCTGAGTGACTTAAATCAGTGAGAAAAGCTATTAGGGACTGCAGAGCCAGCAGAGATCATCTGTCTCTACCAGGGTCTGTAGGAGGCACCCGGCTCTCTGGTAACCTTCACAGGAAAATGAAAAGTCCAGACAGATAATCTTGACAGATTTCCATTCTTTGTTCATGTTTTCTTCATTTCCTTTGTTGCGGAGGAGGTTTCAGTATTCACATCTTCATTTTCATTGTGCTGGATAAGGATTAGCTTTAATTTTGGGGTTTGGAGGGGATTTTGTTTTGTTTAAGTCATCAAGGACTTCTGCTCAAGTGTCAAGCTTTGAATTTAAAGAATGTCCTGAACAGGGAGGATCCCCTCTAAATTAGGGTCTAACTAAAACTGATCTGGAAGGGGGGCACACATCTGTAGAGTGGATGTGAAAACTTTATGTACATGTGTACAGAGACATGAATATATATGAAACATAAACCCGACTGCTGTGGAGAAAACGAGATGCTGCTCCACTTAGGCTGCCACGTGAACCAGTAGAAAGCCTGCTGGGAGCAGAGGAAGGAGCTGCCTGCACACCCGCGGCCGTTGCAGAGCGGGCAGAACTTTGGGAGTTATGTGCAAGAGGGTTTTTGGGAAAGCAGCTGACTCGAGGTTGACAAAATTGCTGTCAAAATTCAGAAGATTTGCGTATCTGAGTCGTCTGGCTGCGCATTAGCTTAGTCGTGCCCTGTCTCCTACTAAATAAAGGCAGAGTAAGTGAAAACTGGACAAGACCTGTAGTATGTGAAGTGTACTCGCTGCATGAACTGCTTGAGGTTGAGGCACCTGACGGGCTCTGCCTTGCTCCTGCCTGCCACAGCCGCAGCCACCTGCGGCCCCTTCCCGTGCGGGGCAGGCCAGGCTTCTGCGGCCGACGCGCTGGGAGTCAGGAGCTGCCAGAGTTTGTGGCTCTGGCCTGGACAAAGCTGGGCGGAGTGAGGTGGTTGTGAGGCCTTTCCTTTGAACCAGGGGTGGGAGCCCAAGCTGGGTGACCCTTTGCTAGAGGCAGTGCTGGGCACTGCTGGTTTCTGGTGGCAGCCCTGAGAGCTCTGTCTGTAGGACAGCTCATGAGGAATTGTTTGGTTTTCTGATGGTTCAGCTGGTTATCAGCTGATCCATACTGTTCCATCTGCCCACTCCTCAGAATCCTGCACTGATCTTGTACTTCAGGAAAATTACTCAAAAATCTTTGGCTTCTTTTATCATGAAAATAAATGTTTTCTGGCCGTGGTGTCAATTGGAGTGCTGTATATGGCACATACAGTTTATTTCAGCCCTCAGGATCTACTCCGGATTTGTGGCTGTTGGGTCGCTGTACTTCTTAGCAAATACTTCTTGAAGGGAATGTGAATTTTGGAAGTAACAGCAACGTGTGAAGCAAAACTATGCGGTTAGTTAACTGAATTTTGCTTTGCATGGAAACCCAGGTGTAGCTTAACCATCATCCTTCAACATTTTTGCTCAAACTCAAAAGCTGGAAAGTTATCCTTTGAAAAGGGGGAACAGGGTTGGTGTTGTTTCTGTCTCCTGTGATACTTGGAATAGTCCCCACAGAGATAAAATTCTTTCGAGCTGAGGTGGTTTGAATTACAAGGACATGAGTTTTAAGGGGAAATAGTCAGATGTTTTATGTAAGCAGTAGAATTGGTCCAAATGTCTTCGGTGACAGTGAGACTTCTCATTAAGAATTTTTATGTGTTACAAGAGTTGTACAAATGTCCACCTTGTAGTTCTGTATCCAGATGCACAAAGATCCCAGGCTTGACTGAAATGATGTCTCGTGCAAGAAGCTCAGTTATTCTTTGCAGTGTGTGTTTCCATGCAGGCAGTGATTTTTACATCATTCTACACTAATTAGGCATCTTAGTGCTAAGCTTTTGTGGCTGCTTTGAAAAGGGGGAGGAAAACTGATGGTTAATACTTAGAGGTTCAATACTAGATTCTCTTTAAAAGTCCAATTATCACTCATGGGAGGCTGCACATGCACAAAAAGCAGATGTTATTGTAATGTGTAAATCAATAAAGCTGCCTTGTTTTTTCTGGTTTTATTCCAGTATTGATGGGATTGGTAACAGTCGTTTTGAAAACAGCATCCTGTCTATCTTGGGTTTTCAATAGGAAAGAAGGATCAATTTCTTTGGGAAGATTCTGAAAGAGTATAAACCAGATATGATCAATTATTCTGAAAACCAAGATTAATCTGAGTATTGATGGTTTCCGACCAGGGCCTTGTGTGCCTGTGGGACATGTGCATTAGCCAGCTGTGAGCTGCGCTCTGGAGAGACAGAGATGGACCCAACTGAAACGGCAAGGCCTGAGCAATGCAGAGTTCAGGATGGTCAGCCCAAACCTGCCTTCTGATTTGGAACCTCCCCTGCCTTTGACTTTGCAGTCAAACTTGATTTTATGTGGGGGAGAGGGAAGGAAATAATACTAAAGAGACAGAGGATTGGGAATAGGAAAACAAACAAAACAACAAAACAACCATGATCTGTTTTTGTTAATCTTTCTTTTGGTTCTGCCTGATGCAGATGCACTGTGGAACAACGTGGAACCCTCTGAAATAAAAAGGAAAAGAGCATCTGTGTGGAGGAGCCCCCAGGATGAGGGGGGGAGTGGCTGTTCTCAGTAAAAGGGACTATAATGATTATATTTCCGAAATGATTGAGACTAATAAATGTTGATATGTAAAAAGAAATGATCCTTTTTTATTGGTCCATTGAGGCAGGCTATAATTTTTTTTATGTTCAAGCTCTGATCAGAAATTAAAGTGACATATGGAATCAGAATTGAAATACAGCTCCGTGGAATACTTTGTCAGTAGGACAAAATTGCATATGATAAAGCTGCTGAAATTTTTGGCATCAATTACAACACCATCTTGTGAGCACTGGTGAGAGAATTTATGCCCAGGTTTCAGCAGCGTTCTGCTCTGAATGAATGGAGAATTTCAGATAACAGCATTTCCCTTTTCCAAGTACGTGTGAGTATTCTGCAGAGTTCTTATTAAACTGAATTGTGATCAGATGCAGTCGTTATTTAGCTGCTTGGAAAGATAATTCCTAAGATTGAGAAATTAGGTTGAAATTCATTCTGTTCAACATTTAGAGCTCTTAAACCTACCAGATTTTTCAGGATGTTTCACATCTCTGTTCCAGTGCACATTTGAGAAGTACACAGCTGGGAGAAGACAGGGGAGGAGTCTGATCAATGCTTATTGATATCTGAAGAGCAGGGATCAAGAAGATGGTGCCAGTGACAGGGCAAGGGGCAACAGGCACAAACTGGAACACAGTAAGTTCCACCTGAGCATAAGCAGAAACTTCCTGGCTGTGAGGGTGTGGGAGCCTGTCCCAGGCTGCCCAGAGAGGCTGTGGAGTCTCCTTCTCTGCAGGGATTCCAACCCTGCCTGGACCCTGCACTGCTGGCCCCCCCGCTCTGGGTGACCCTGCTGGGTGGGGTAGGGGAGTGGCACCAGATGATCCCCAGAGGTCCCTTCCCACCTCCACTATGTTGGGATTCTATGAAATCCTCTCCAGCCTAAACAGAAATGCCTGGAGCTGGTACTCGCCTATCTTGTAGGATTCATCTGGAGTAGAGTTGCTGTCGAGCTGCTGACTGTAAGAAGGTCACCGTTGCTGTTGCACACTTTGATACACAGATGTAGGACAGAGGGTTGTAAGTAAAAAGCATGAACAGACTGACATGATACTGAAGGAAAATACAGGTGGTGTAAGTTAGGAACATTAGGTGAAATGGAGTAGTAGTTGTCATCTGTATAGCAGCATTTTTTTTACCCATTTGATTAGACCCCAAAGAGAATCTTGCTGTCTGTCTCCCTGTGTGACTTCTGGGCATCTCCTCCTTCTATGCCACACGAGGCTTCTCCGAAGTAAATTCGGTC
>JANHFX010018413.1:0-69954 GCA_027560015.1 Chloroceryle amazona | reverse complement strand
TCTATATATATATATATATAACAGCCAACAATATAACCAACTTTAAGCTGGTGCCTCTTTTTAAATAGGACATAGTCCTTGTTAACGTATAAAACACAGTTATGAACATATGTGCAAATTTCTCCTATGGCAAATGAAGATAAACCATCAAAACGATTTTCTTTCGCTATCATCTCTTAAACGGCTTCAGAGAGCATAACTTCTAGTAGTGAAAGTATCTCATATGGGACACACTAAATGCACTAGAGACAGTCCTTTTGAGGTCCCTCTGTAGTTAGATGAGATCTGGTTGATGTAACTGATGGAGTCTCCACTGTGACTCACCTTACCCTAAAGTAAAAACTGAAACAGAGAACAGGATTTAGAGTTTAGAAGAGCCTGCTCTCCAGCCAACTGGGAAGGAACAAAACTCATGGTTACCACCAACACTCCTGCTATTGAAGTTAGATGACATGAGCCTTTGTTTCTCCTTAGCCCTGGACTCATTTAGCAAATACTGCTGATTGAAAAGATCGCTTCTTAAACTTGTTTGCTGCTCTGCTCTTGGCGTGATGGTCTCACAGCAGACCTGGCAGAGATGGCTTATGGACAGAAGAGCACTCCGGATAGGCCAAATCATTGCCCTAGCAATGGAATTGTTATTCTAGGCTACTTCTTGCAGTTCACTTAGGTGCCATCATGCTGATTTTAACCAGATCCAGCTGATTTTGCCTGGAGTTAATGAGGGGCCAAGATCCCAGACTGTCCTGCTGCAATAGAGTGGGACCCCATAATCCACATGTCTGTGGTGGTAAGGATTTGTACCTACAGTCAAAGGATCTCACAGTAACTCTAAGAAAAAAATTCCATTGGACCATTTTCTAACATCATTGCTTTTCCAGAAGTTTTGGTGAGAAGTGACCTGCCTGTGGATTTGTGTCATTTAGGTACTTCTGGATGGCTCTTTTTTAGCCTTTTCCTATTGGTTTATCTACAAATCTAGGACAAAGCCATGAGAAAGCTTCAGAGGAAGGGGAATCAATGTACAGCTGACCTTCCTCATAATCTGTCACAACAAACTGCTTTTATTTTTACTGCTTGAAAAGCTGGTTATTAAATTTCTCTTATATCTGTGCACTGACCTAGACTACAACCAACCTCTATTATAGTCACTAAACAAATCTGGTCTGAGAAAGACCCATGTGCCAGTGGTGATGGACATTTCATGGCACAGCCTTTCACTACCTTCCCCAGCCCATCTCTTTTAAAGTGACAAACCTGCATTTAGGAAAAGGAAATTTACTGTGTCTTTTCAGTGCAGATGGTGACAAGTGTGAGTTAGCATTTGTAAGCCTATAAGCACATATGGTTTTGTACATATCAATTAAGGCAGTTGGCTAATCACTCTAATATCATTACTGATTCATCTGTATTCCTTCAAATAGACATTTATGCTCGGCCTGCTGGTTTTTATATGTATGGATTGGATTGTGCAATTCTCCCTGTCACCATTTGCAGTCAGTAACATTTCCTTGGCACCAAAGGGATTAAAAGGGTACATTTCAGAACTGTGTGGGTAAGTCATTTGGCCCATGCCTTATGTATAAGGTATGCACCTAAAATATTTGTGCGTGTGTGGTTTCTTTTTAAAGGCTCTGCTAGTCATGCTGTGGGCCGAGTGACAACAACACTGTGTCTGTGCACATACATGCAGACTCATGTATGCAATCATCCTGCTGTTTGCGAGCCTGCTTGTGCATGGCCTGTCATCTTGACCCCAAGTATCCTCATCTTGCAGCCCTGATTGGGCTCACCATCATAACTCCACCACAGCAGAACTGGAAAAGCTTATCTCACCCTAACATCTTCTCCCCTCCATGCAAATACAATAGACCCCCAAAATACAGTCCAAATACCCTCTACCACCTCTCTGGCTCTCTGTGGCTTACTTGCAAGCCCACTGCTTCTGCTTGCTTGGCTGTGGTCTCAGCCTGACATGCCTCGTTTGCCTCCCTGCCCATGCACAGCTCTGAGCTTGCACCACTCCTCATGCTGTTTCAGTTCCCGCGGCTGTCTGGATCAAGGTTCTACTGTGTCCAGACAACAATCCTGAGATCTGCACTGTCCAGAGACAGCCCTGAGAGATGGCAAGTGAGGCATGGTTTTGTTACTCCACGATTGTATATTTTAGCTGTGCCTTACCCTGGAAAGTAGCTGCTCTTCAGCCCCTATATATACTCTTTGAATATGGGCAGATTTACCAGCACCCGTGGGGTGGATGTACAGTTGGCTTCTTTCACTGCTGGGGAAGTTCAGCTCAGAAGGCTGGGGACAAAAGTATTCATATGTCGGGTAAATCATTGCAAATGACAGATACGTTCTTAAATACATTTAACTGTGAATAGCCATTAACAACCATGAACCTCTGAAAAACACCAGCTCCTTGAAGGAGGTATTTTGATAAGTACCAAAGTACCCAAGTCTCTGTTTGGGCTTTGAAAAGTGTTCCAGATCAAAAAAATTATGTGAGCTGTAGATGTTGGGAGGCTTTAGGAATTGAATTGCTCTTTTCAGTGCTGTGATGAAATGACCTGGGTCGGGTACATTTCGGAGAACATTAGATTTTTTTCTTGGTGTCTTTATCTTGGTCTTCAAATTGTTTTTAAACCTCAACAGTGCTTTCAATCTGTTTTTTTTTTTTAAGAGACTTTTTCTTCAAAAAATTATTTCTGGTTTTGATGCTGAACAGCTCTTACTAGCTGGGCAAAACACAAGTTCTTGGAAGGAATAAAACTGAAAAAGTCATAAAATGCATGAATAGTTCACTTTCCCAACTGTGGTCCAAAAGAAAACGTCTATGTTAGATCCCAAGAGGAGTTTATTTATAGACCTTTTTCTAGCCTCAGTATTAAAGCTGCTATGAAGAGGTTGCAGGATGCTATTTTTAGCACTTTACCTGGAACCTGGTCATGTGATTTCCCCATAATCCCCTAACTACATAATGGAAAATGCATTTTAGCTGTAGCAAAGCAAAGATGAAACTGATAGGCCTACAAATGCCCAGCATGGATCTCTGCCTTCGGGTGGTTGTATGTGAATTTGTTTGTAGTTGAGCTCTCCTAGAGTGCTGGCAGTGCAATGGATGAACTTCCATCTCTCCTCATCTCCACTGGTACTCTGTCCTTAGTTAACCAGCAACTAACTAGACCTTTGTCAGCCTAGAGGGTCCTGAGCCCTGCTAGTGCTATACATTCCCAGTTCCTGCTGATGTTAATTGAAACTGGAGGTGCAAAGTGGTCTGGAGGTTGCACACAGAGAAAGAATGGGACAAGTTCCCATCTTCATATTTGTCATGAGACTGAGACCTGCCCTGGGTACAAATTGGACCTTGCTAGCAGATGGGCATTTTCCAATGACATATTTCAAAGAAATTAAAGAAGAGGTGGGAAAAACTGATCATCAGGCACCACTTGTGTTTTTGAGAAATAAAATCAAAATGCTTTAAATCTGAGGTGTTAGAGCATGAGCAAGATAGCTTAGATGTGTCACACTCCCTCTTTGGCTCTGTGATGTGACTGTGTATTCTAGGATGGATCATCGTGTCTCCATGGGAGTGTCATGGGTCTCACCTGTCTGCGGCACTTTCTTAAAGTGGTTTTCTGGCCTGTGGCTTTGCTGATACTGAAGAATAGGAACATGAGGAAACCAGGCTGTGTACAACACCGTAATGGCATTTCTGAATCAAAATATGTTAGTCATCATCTGAAAGAATAGTATACTTGTTCATAAGTTTTTGCAACACTAAATTAAAATCTCTGTGGAAATAAGACACTGGTGAAATATTTAACAGAAATTTAATTCTAACAGTTTTTCATCAGAAAATTGATTTCATTTCAGCCCAGAGTAAATCTTGCTGCCATGATTAAATGAAGCAGAGAAAATATTTGCCAGTTGCTCTCATGTCTCCAGTCCTTCATTTAGCTGTGTGCTTTTGGAGGTCAGAGACTTCTTGCATAATGTCTTTGCAGCTTTTGACAACTCCAGCTACTTTGTGACACAGGGTTGAGCCCAGCTGAGGCTGTTCATAGTCTATTTTATCCATGACCTCTAACTCTTATGCTCTTCATGGGAGTGTTTTGAAAGTGACATTTAAAAATCACAGCCTTGACAGCTCTCCAAGGCCATCATCTCCTGGTTTCCTCTCATGTAAATGTAGTTACCAAAACACCAGGCACTTCAACTGAGGTAAATGTCTAAGCCTCTTTTCCATCCAAGAAGAGATGAACACCTCTCAGAGACTTGTTTCACTCATCTCTTTTAGGAGGGGATAATTGGAAGTCTCTCTCTTCATTGTCAAGAGACAGAGACTGACTTGTAGATGGGCAATGGCAGTTGAGATAAATCAGACTCAAACTAGCATGAGTTTTATTCTCCCTGTGGCTCCTCACTGACTTCTTAGACCCACAGTCTGATTGTATTACCCTGGGTGGGGTGTATTTTTGTAGACATATGAAAGGGGTCCACAAAATGCAAACAAATTATTAGCAGCTATAGCTTATCTTTCCTCACCCCTTTAAAAGTTGTGTCATCTTCAGTGGGTGCTGGTACAATAGCCACAGTTTTGGCATTATCAGAAATTGAGAGTTTCAGTCTTGAACTGGAACATTTTCTTGAAAGAGTTATTTGTGCAGAGCACTCACAGAAAAGGCTCGCTTGAAACTAAGTCTCACCTGTGCTTTACTTTGTGCAAAATTAGCCTGGGGGAGAAGTCCTGTCTGTAGTCACGGGATGAAGAAAAAAAGAGTGTGTGACTGCTATTGCAGTTCAGTTTTCAAAGGTAAGATGCTGTGCATCTCATACGGCTATAAAATTCTTATTGGTGTGCTGTGGGGGTCTGGTCAGCCCCCAGGCTGCCCCTTGTGATCAGGTTTGTTGCAGAAACATTTCTCTGCTACCATCTCCTGTCCTATGCCCATCCCATGGCCCCATGGAACAGGGGCAGGGGAGCAGTGACTGGAGGCTGGAGAAGCATTGCCCACCTGCCTGCTCTGCCTGAGGCTTCTCCCCAACATCTGCAGGACCAGTGGGAAGAACCATTCCACATCCCTGTCCTCCCTGAGGAAACGTGGCACCCAGGATTCTGCCTCTCTCATTTAATTTCCATCTGGGATTGCTCACATACAGCTCTGCCCTTCTGAAATCCAGGCTCACTCCAAACCAGATATGAATTTTCATGAAAAGCCTTCAGAGATACTCTGTGTAATGACTCAATTTCATGGCTGATGTATATTTCATGTTAGGGTTGCTACACCTCAAGTTCTCACACAAAACCCCTGAGCTTTGTTCTCATGGTTACCAACATGTCCACTGAATCCCTCATTAAAGTGCATTACAGTAGTGCCTACTGGAAATATTATACCTAAACTTTAGGAGACTGAGCCATTATCATGCACTGTTTTCACTGATTCCCTCACTCTCCTCAAAGGAAAAAAAAAATTCTTCTGAGCTGAAACTTTTCTCAGAGGATCTCTCAAAGAGACTGACTTTGCTAATATTCACTGCAGACATTTCTGACTTAGAGAAATACAAAATAAAACAGAGCTTGGCATGTTTGGATTTCTTGAGGGATGCTTTTATACACTCACAACTCTTTTGTTGTGGAAAATTAGTTCTCTTGAAGAAATGGATCATTGATGTATATTTTCTTTTATTAGGGAAGGAACCGAAGACATTAATGGCAATACAAAGATAAATAGATTGTATTTGCTTTTCTTTTCCTTTAGAAAACAGAATTGTTCTAGAAAACAAAATCTGTGCTTGTATATTTTGTTCATTTTAAGTCATGGAAAGTACTCTTTCTGGTGGCTCTGGCCTGCCATAAACCATATTGCTAATGTAAATAGTTTCTTCTCAGCAGATGATTTTTCTTTTGTAGACGTAATGCCTTCTGATTGATTAAAAATACTTGTTTTAAATCCTTATCAGAAGAAAGGTCAGTCACACAGTGATGTGATTTTACTTGCAGAGATTCTACTTAGTGTTATGTTTGATGAAAGAAATTCAGTTTAACCTTTTGAATGACTTTAAGAACCCAAAGAAATGTCATGATGCTGTTCCATTTAGCTGTTGTCATCTTCAGCCTCTTTCATATCCCAGCTCGGGTTCCTCTTCTCCCTGTAACAGTTGCTCATAAGAGATACACCTGACTTCCTTCATACTCTTCACTGGCATTTGAAAAAAATATTGAGCTTTAAGAAGCTCTTGCTTCTGTTTATTTCCATATTTTGTCCAGCTTTGATTTTAATTAGTCCATTTCTCTGTCACCCCACTGAGTGTGATGGCCATGTATTTTAGGTAGATATAGTGTGGAAAACAGGGGTACAAAGAAAAGAAATTTGCTTTCAAGAAAGCCTTGCAGTTCTCCAGGTAATTACACCCCCTGTTACTTGTAGGGTTTTCAGCCTGACATTTTAATAGGCCTGTATTCACCTTTGTTCACTGTACCAGATTCACAATAGGCTGTACCAATGGAGCAAACGTTGCCTGACATAGAGTAGCCCCTCATCTAGGCTTTGCTAGAAATGGATGTTGTTTCAGACTCTAATCAAACAAGGCATTCTCCTTTTTCTTGTTTACAAGAGGGTTTCTTCACAGGTGCAGTCCTTTCAGGAACTGCAAGGAAAACATTCTGGGTAATGCAAAGGTTGGGGAGCATCCTGGGCATAGTGATCATGAAATGTTATCATTCTCAGTTTTTGGGGAAGGAAGGGGGGTTAGTTGAACAGCCACCTTGGAATTCCAGAAGGCAGACCTTGACCTGTTTAGAGGACTAGTTCACAGAGTCCCTTGGGAGGCAGTCATGAAGAGCAAAGGATTCCAGGAAAGCTGGACATTCTTCAAGAGGGACATCTTTTAGGTGCAGGAGCAGGCTGCCCTAGTGTGGCATAAGATGAGGTGGTGGAAAAAAAGACCAGCCTGTCTGAACAGAGAACTTTGGATGGAACTCAGGAAGAAAAGGAAAGTTTATGGCCTATGGAAGAAGGGCAGGCCACTCAGGAAGGTTACAAAGATTTTGTGAGGTTACACAGGGCCAAAGTACAACTAGAACTTAATCTGGCTACTGCTGTAAAAGACAACAAAAAATGCTGTCAGCGAAAGGAGGACTGAAGAAACTTTCCATCCTTTATTGGATGCAGGGGGAAACATAGTGACCAAGGATGAGGAAAAGGCTGAGGTGCTGAATGTCTTCTTTGCCCCAGTCTTTAATACTAAGAGCAATGATTCTCTGAGTGCCCAGCCCCCTGAGCTGGAAGACAGGGATGAGGAGCTGAATGAAGCCCCCATAATCCAAGGGCAAATGATTAGTGACTTGCTACACCACTTAGACACATACAAGTCTATGGGTCCATCTGGGATCCACCCGAGTGTACTGAGGGAGCTGGCAGTGTCATCAAGACACATTCCATTATTTACCAGCAGTCCTGGATAACTGGGAGGTCCCAGCTGACCGGAAGTTAACAAAGATGACAGCCATCTCCAAGAAGGACTGGAAGGAGGATCCTGTCAGCTACAGGCCTAACCTCAATAACAGGGAAGATTATGGAGCAGATCATCTTGAGCACCATCACCAGGCACATACAGGACAACCAGGTAGGTGATCAGGCCCAGTCAGTGTGGGTTTATGAAAGGCAGGTCCTGCTTGACTAACCTGATGTCCTTCTGTGATAAGGTGGCCTACCTGCTTAGTGGGGAAAGTGGATGTTGTCTGCCTAGACTGTAGTGAGCTTTTGACACCATTTCCTATAGCATTCTCCTGGAGAACTGTCTGCTCAGGTCTTGAATGGGCACAATCTTCTCTGGGTAAAAAATCTGTCTGGGTGGCTGGGCCTGAAGAGTGGTGGTAAATGGAGTTAAATCCAGTTGGTGTCCAGTCACAAGTGGTGTTCCCCAGGGCTCAGTACTGAAGCCTTTTCTCTTTAGTATCTTTAACAACAATCTGGATGAGGGGATTGAGGGCGTAAGTTTGCAGACGACACCAAGTTAGACAGGAGTGAGTGATGTGGCCATGTGTATGAGGCTCAACAAAGCCAAGTGCCAGGTCCTGCACTTGGATCACAACAACCCCAGACAATGCTTCAGGCTTGGGGAAGAGTGGCTGGGAAGTTGTCTGGCAAAAATAATACCTGGGGTTGTCAGTTGACAGCTGATAGAATATGAACCAGCAGTGTGCCCAGGTGGCCAAGAAGGCCAACAGCGTGCTGGCTTGCATTAGAAATAGTGTGGCCAGTAGGACTGAGGAAGTGATTGTCCCTCTGTACTTGGCACGGGTGAAGCTGCACCTTGAGTAGTGTGTTCAGTTTTGGGCCCCTCACTACAAGAAAGACATGGAGATGCTGGAGCAGGTCCAGAGAAGGACAACAAAGCTGGTGAAGAGTCTAGAGCACAAGTCTCATGAGGACTGCCTGAGGGAACTGGGGTTGTTTAGCCTGGAAAAAAGGAACATTAGAGGAGACTTTATTGCTCTCTACAACCACCTGAAAGCAGGTTGTAGAGACCTGAGGGTCAGTCTGTTCTCCCATATGGCAAGTGATAGAACAAGAGGAAACAGCCTCAAGTTTCACCATGGGAGGAAAAATTTCTTTGCAGAAAGTGTTGTCAGGTGTTGGAACAGGCTGCCCAGAGAAGTGGTGGAGTCACCATCCCTGAAGGTATTTAAAAGATATGTAGATGTGGTGTTTAGAGACATGGTTTAATGGTGAACTTGGCAGTGCTGGGTTAATGGCTGGACTTGATCTTAAAGGTCTTTTCTAACTAAAATGATTCTATGATTCTATAATTCTGTACTTACTGAAAGTACCCACAGTGCCATTAACAGCTAAATAAATGCACTGTAAGGTCCAAGTTGTCTTGACAATACACACTGATTTTTACTAACTGAGCATCCAGCTCTTCAGCTGCATAGCATAAGGGGATCAGACAGCCTTGCTGTCCCTTACTAATGAAAACCAGATCATTGCTGTACCCCACCTTTGCCTTTGAAGCAGCTTCCCTTCTTATAGCTATGGTGCTCAAGCAGTCATGGTCAGAGAACCCTGGGGGGCTGTGGAGGACTTCTAGGGATGTATTAAAATTAAGCAAGAGAACTGCTATTAGCAGTTGATTTACATCTATCTTCTGGGCTTATGAATTTTTCTGGAAATCATATAGGGTCTGTGGGTAATAGAACCACAGGTTGAAACCCACTCCCCTGCAGCTAGATGGCAGAAATTCCACAGACTCCTTTTTTTTTTTTTTCTTTTTTTTCCTGATTTTTCCAGCTTTATGGTATATTAGTAACATATTTTTTTTCCCCTTCCACGGGTGTAAAGTGAACCCTGGGAGCAGGGAAAATGAAATCCACCAAGGTGTTTTGGACTCTGAGAAGTGAAAGCAGAAGAGCTAGACATTTTCTAAGGGCTTGCAGTGCCACCTGACTCACTGTCTTTACAGGATGGGATGTCACTGTCTGTCTGGTTTAAGGAACAGGTTACTCTGGTTTATTCTGAATCTACAAGACCTGAAGTGCCACTTAATGACCAGTGATTTAAGTGTGATACTAGAGTTGGTCTGTTCAAACCCTTGAGCACCTTGGGGATCAAATGCATGTGACTCCTGCCCAACATTGCCCACAGCAGTCCGGCATAGGGTGGCTTCTCCCACACACCACATTCCCTGGGGAGAACAGGCAGGAGGAGCACAGCATGGCCGGTGGGAAGACACCTTCATGCTTAGAGTCACCAAGGGAAAAGAGCATCAGCCCTCTGATTTATGACCTAGTTGCCTGATCCTTCCTCACCCAAGGATGCCATGGCAGTTCAGTTTTTGGGAAAGACTTCCTTGCCAAGACCTGTGCTGATTTCCATCCTGGTTTCCTACAGGCTGCCCCAAGGTACCCTGGTGTTCAAAAATCATGAACACTGAGCAAACCTTTATGACCACATTTGTAGCCATTTCTTTCCAATACTCTAAGCACTGAATTGCGTATTTCTCCCACAGATGGGGGACAAATGGTAGTGCTGAAAGTATCACTGACGTTGCTGCTGAATTTGGCCCAGAGACTTCCAAGAAAATTTTGTCTGCCTACTCCAAGCTACATTTAGCACAAGCCAGTCATTTGTGACTGTAGCTTATAAATACTCCTAACTACTGGCATATACAATGGGAAATATAATACATCTTCTCTAAAGGCCAAGTGTTCATTATTTATTGCAGTCATTATTCATTTCCCCTGTAGTTCCTAATGGGGCTTTAACACTTGCTGGGCCATTAGCCCAGCTAAGGGTCCCAGATTTCCTTGGCTTAGCTATCATCTGTTTTCTCTGATACGTGGTTCCTGCCTGGTACCTACACAGAGGGGAACTGGGCACCACAAAAGGAAATTCACATTTAATAGTATGTCCCACAGTTCATTACAATGTCATAGTTCATTCTTTTCTTTTTCTTTTTCTTTTTCTTTTTCTTTTTCTTTTTCTTTTTCTTTTTCTTTTTCTTTTTCTTTTTCTTTTTCTTTCTCTTTCTCTTTCTCTTTCTCTTTCTCTTTCTCTGTTTTCTTCATTGAGTTCCTTGTAGCCAGATGAGGATCATTAGCTTCTGAAATGAAACATTTTAATTAAGATGATCTGTGCTGTGCCTTCTACCTTCAGATAGCACTGCCAATTTAGGAAGGCACAATGGCTTCTGTGTTTGTGTTTAAAAAATATTTCAGCGCTGTTCAGTAAGGCTGACAATACTGCAGTAAGGGCACTTGGAGCCGTGTCCTACTGACTCACAGCTCTTGTCTCTTCCCTTCAGAAGGTGGCGTCTGAGACTGAATCACAACGCTCAAGCTGTGTATACACAGGGTTGAGCAGGGAGGCTGTTGGCTTGACAGACATGTCCTCTGTTACTCTAAAGGAGTCAAAAAGTGAGTGATAATTAATCATCTTCATTCACTGCCTCCAAAAGCAGAGGGTTGTATCCTGTCCATGAAAGGAGAATTGCTGTGAGCGTAGCTCCTCTTCCTCTCTGTAGAAGTTCAAAAGATAAAGAAAGCACTTTTTGGCATGAATATAATGGGAAATGGGACAGCTACAAACTGATTAATGATTTCCAGTGTCTGTACTGGTGTTAGTATCTCCTGCCTACTTTACTCCTAGCCAGGGGTTAATGAGAGCTCATTGCCTCCTGAAATCTGCTTCTTCATCTGCCTGCAGATCCATGTGTGTAACCGGCACAGAGATGAATCTGGTTAAAAAAAAACAAAAACCAAACAAAAGAGCAGAGACCTATTCTCCTACACTGCAGGCTTGCAAATAACTGCTCAGAAGAAATATGGGAATGCAACAGAGTTAGGATGGAGTGGTTGGGTTGAACTTGAAATGCTTGCAGGTTGTTGCAACAGCTATGCCTGAAGGCATGATTGCTTGATTCCTTGGTTGTACAGAAACACAGCTGACACCCAGCCATCTTGATCTGTCAGCACCTTTAACTCATTTTGCACAGCAGTATGGGGCTGGGAGGAGTGTACAGTGATGGGGGCCTGGCCTTCACTTCCAACCACAGTGCACAGTTAGTGCTTGTTTGATTCAGGAATGTCAATCAACCTAGAATCAGGTCATGGTTAGAGCATGAGCGGGACCAGACAGCAACAGGCACAATCCTGAAAGCAATAATGAAACAGAAGTGTTTTCAAACTCAAGTGCAGATATGACTGATATCTCCTATCTGTTGGGTCCAGGCCGGTCATTCACCTTTTGCATGCCTCTGTGATCTTTCTTCAGTTGCACCACTAAAACGTCCATACATCTTGAAAAGACCTCAGACAAAACTCTCGTGAAGTACCTTGCTGAGCCCAGAAGGTAGGAGTCACAGTCAGGGACTTGATGTATCTCCCAGCTGTGCAAAGGGAAGCCTTTCACTGCTGTGCCTCCAGGGAAAGGCAGAAGAAGAACCCGCTCCAGTGAGTGGTGGTGGCACAGCTGCACTGCGATAGGCCACTGTTGTACACCCAGCTCTCACTGCTGCTCAATGACAGACACTCTGAAATGTACCTATTCTGTCAATACTAGAGTTTCCAAGTACTGCCCTTGTGCCCTAAGAGGTCCAGACCATGGAGGCAGGTGCTGCATCTTCCCCATATGCCCCCATGGAAGCCAATAAACCATTTATAACTATCTTCAGAGTAGAATTAGGGACATTCAGTGACAAGACATAAAGTGACTTCGTAGACTATCGAATCCAGTTGTCTGTGATCACAAGCAACTACATCCCTTAAGTGATGTCAGACTCCACCCTGAAATAAGGCAGGTTTCTTTGCCATCTGTTCCAGAATCCAGAACCAGTTTAATTAGAAGAGAAAGTCTCTAGCTACTCCGTGATCATTTTGTACCTTCACTTAATCATCTTTCCAATTCTCCCCACAGACTGGAAGTTCAGGTATCTTGCTGCTGACATTTCCACTCAAAACTTATTTGCAATGCAATAGTGCAGGCGCGATTTCTCATCAGCACTTGCAGAAATGGAGACCTGATTAAACCTCACTTAAAAGTCAGGCCCTGAGGTCCTAATTCACAAGTTGGCGTGTACCAGGGCTGGAAGCTTGTTTACCAGCTCCCCGAATTGCCTCTTCACATTGACATTCGCTTAGTGTCTTTGTCACCCTAGCTCTGGTTTGTTGTTTTTTTTTTTTCCTTTTTCTTTCTCCAGTGCATCATTTATGCACTTTGCTGCTATCAAAGAAAAATCTTCATTTTTCAGCACACTCTCAGGACAATGACAGCAAATGAAAGCAAAAATATGTAGCATCACTCTTCTCAGTTTTTTAAAAAAGGAAGACCTTTTTACATAATTTTGTTAATCTTTCTGCTGCTACAAGACTATCTATTTATTAGTATTTTCTCTAGGGTTAATTCAATAGTTTTTCATGATGATGTTTCCAACACATACCTCTGGGAAGAAAATTTCTCCATAGGCCACGGTGCTTTGCTCTTTCTCTGTACAGAGTATTTATAATGTCTTCTTCCTAGGTAGCATCTATTGCATACTTTATTCCTCTTTTGTTTTTGTCATCTAGCAACTGCCATATAAACTTAACTGACCTTTCCACAGGAGTTAGTATTTGCTATGCATAGGCTGTCATAACCATACTAAGATCAGGAAGTAACAAAATTGGCCTGGTTTTATTGGGTTTCTCACTGATTTCATAGCTCGTCTTTGAAATCCTGACTGCTTATGATTTTTTTTTTTTTTTTTTTTCCAGAGAAGGAGTGTTCTTAACTAAAGAGTCTTTGCATTAAAAACATCACTCATAGCATTACACATAGTAATTTTCTGTGTGGAGAGGTCATATGAGAAAGAGTGATCCATTACTGTGAAAGAGAGAAAATATCCTGTCTTCCAACATAATGTCCCTGGTGAAGAAGCCCCAAATGTTATTAATCTTTATTTGTCTCTAAACTTCATTGTAGGTTAATATCCCCTGGGCATTGTCACTTCTTGGTCTCTTGGTATTGCGGCCACTTCATGGACTGCTCCTTCCAGTGGGATGTTTTTATTATGCATAACTGAACTTCCCTGTGTAATTGCATTCTGCTTCTGATTCTGTTTCTCTTGATTAGTGAAGAATGTGGACTGGAAATGACCGTGTGGGTCACTGAATGCATTCCTTAGCAGTTTCAGGCAATTGTGCCGTAGAGGTAGAGTGCTGAATGGTCCCAGAACAGGAGCTTGTGCCTTTCCATACATGTCTCCCCAAATACCTTCCAGCTCCCTGGAAAAGGAATGTTTACCTCCAAAGACCCATGATTGTTAGTGCAGCCGAGGCCTGGCTAAAAAAATGCAGTGTTGGACACTGGGGCAAAAGCAGTGCTGGACAACTGTGCTGCCCTCCAAAATATCAAGCCTAAAAGATCATGGAGGGCCATGGACTGAATGCTCAAAACAAAAGGCTACACAGGGTGCTCATGGTGAAATAGGAGAGCAGGGATTTTTTTCGTGACTGCTAGTCATACCAGCCAATGCATCTATCCTGTCTGGGGAAGGCATTTAGAAGAGGAAGAAAAACACCAGCTTGATTAATACTTCACAAAACATGAAGTGATGCCAGTGGGTCACTGGAGGTCCTTCAGGACACGGCATTCTGTGGTATCAATATACCATAGGCTCACTGTGTCTTGCAAATGGCTTTTCTGGTATTGCAGCTGTGGTCTTCAGCAAGGAAAATAACACTGGGAAAATAAGTGGTATAGCTATAAAATCACTACTTACAGTCACACTTAAAAAATGCTCTTGACTAGCTGTGGTATCAAAAGCATGCTTATTACAAAATACTAATCCATTTTGGACTTGGTGAGCCTTCCTTGGGCAGACGGGTCTAGGATGCAGGAATAAAGGTTAATATAGGTAAAAGTAGACCTTGACCTTGTGCTGAGAGCTCCTCCAAGTTTTTAACTTAGGTGCTGGGAAGGTCAAACACAAAATATTATCACTGCTTTGGACACGGGCTGATTATTTACAAAATATGTACAACGCTCCGTCATTTTAAACACTGCTGGTAGGGGTGAAGGTGAGAAGAATGTTTCTTTGCTGACAGCTCCCAGCCTTTATTCCCTCCTCATCCCCAAAACTTCTTGGTCATGTTGACTCTCTAAACCCTTCTCTAGTGCACCCTTGCCTTTCTCTGACTTCTTCAGTGACATTTCCCACCCTTCTCATGTACCTCTGTCCTCTTCTGGGCCAGTGGGACTGGGTTTGCTTGGAGATGATGGGCAGAATGTCCTCTGCCTACGTAAGGTACTCAGGGGCTATGTTGCAAACCATCTTCTGCATCTGCTCAGCTTTCTCATGCCTCCTCTACCAATTTTCCCTGATTTGCTAGAAAAACAGGCTCTGGGACTTCCCCCTTTGCTCTAACAAAGACCTTGGCTGGGTGTTTGTATTTGGCCACATGGAGACTCTCCTGCTCACACCACCAGGTCCTGATTCTGCTGTGATGGGTGTTTTGAGCAGTGGCTCCTACAGTTTCAGCTACTTCAGCTCACACTGGAACATTTCAGCCTTGGCAAAACACCCAAACCACAGCTCTCGCATCCACCAGATTAACAGGACTATACCCAGCACTGACAAAACAATATCTTTGCTTTGCAGTTCATTTTTACTGTCCTCCTGATACAAAATGTAAACCTTAGTTGTGTGTATTTGATTAAACTCCAAGGGAGGCTATGAGGCGATGGCTCCCCACATGTCAGTGCTTGCAGTGGGTTGTTTGTCTCTTGCAGTGGGTTCTGTCTTTAGTAAACACCACATAGTGTCAGACAGCAATTTAATGCTTTGTACACTATCACCCCCCTTTGAGAGCAAAAGCAGCCTTTCAGAAAAATCACTCTGTTAGCATCTTACTATCTTAGTAACAACACAAAGTGACTTGTGTCACGGCCTCACCCTGCACAGCCCAAACTTGACCTAAACATGGGAAGGTGGCATCTGGGGAAATGAAGAAAAAACTGAGTAACACTAAATAATTACTCTATTTTCCCTTTCCATCCTCCAGCTAAGTGCTCTGACCCTCAGAGGAGGGTCATCTGGCTGTGATACTTTTCTTATTTCTAGAGCTGCTGTTCCATCTTGTTATAAAGCCAGGCAGCAAAAGAGGTAAGAAGATGGGGGTTTTTGACTGAGCGTAAGGAATTTGGGAGAAGAGGAAACAAAACCTTGGGAAGCAAAGATATAATGACACAAAAGTATTTCGGAACATCTGGTAACCTCAGGAAAAGCAGGTCTTCCAAATTAGGAATCAAATCCTGAGGCATTTGGGGCCAGTTAACGACACTTTTGTACTCCCACTCCATGAAGATTAAAACAATTATGGATATGGAATAGTGCTTTTATTTACTACCATTTTAAATGATAATGTCCGTAACCTTGTTTAATTTGAAATGCTATTTAATTTGTTTGATTATGTTGTTTTAAGCCTGTGATATCCTAAGGTTTAACAACCACATGATATCTTCACACTTTTATATCCATAATGAAGTTTTGCATGCAAATAAAATACCAGTGCTTCATCTTCCAGAAACCTCTGAGGCAAACACTTTATTACATCATGAAATTAATTTTTATTGCCCTTCTGTTCTGTGAAGCAGAAACACAAAGCAATATGAAAAAAAAATCAACCGAAGTGTCATTTTCAGCAGCTTTGCAGCCAGAATTTCTTTGTTAATCTCCAAGGCGATATGCTCTTCAGATCGATGATCAAAACTGAGGGGGTAACAACACATTGTATGGATTGAGTCTACTGAAAAATTCTCCATGGTTAGGGAGTGTTAGCCATTATGGGACCTCACAGACCATCTTGCTGACTTGCTCAGAATTACAATGGAGTTTCTGGCTCATAGGCTAGCAGGAGACACAGACAGTAGCGTCTGCTTTTGTGCATGGTCAGAGCGAGAGCTGACCACATACTGCATTATTTTTTGAACCAGCAGTCCTGGAGTCTTGCTATAACATCTGCTGCGGTTTTGTGGTCTGAAAGCTTCATCATAAATGCTGAATTACTGGGCTCAGAAGAACGTCTTGTGGTTTATCTAGGAGGTGTCAGCCAGAGATATGCATCCACAGGCATCAGTGAAGTGCTGGCATTTCGTAGGCAATGTTCAGGGGATGCTGTAGCTCTTGAGGAACTCCAGGGGCTGCAGCCAGGACACGGCATGGGCAGATGGCTCAGATAACCAGCTGGATGCTCCTGGGAGGTGACCTCCCACTGCTGTGGCAGACAGGGAGCTGCTTCACTCCCAGATGCAGGTATTTGCTGCCAGGTGAACTGGACATTTCTATAACTATTTGGCCCGATTTATATAGCTATTTTCCCAGGGAGGGAAGGCAGGGTCAGACTGTGATTAGGCAGGTGAAAGGGACAATGTGTGTGCAGTGCCTGAACAATTAGATGTCTCTGGATGCAAATGGGAGCTCTGTGCGTCCTGCACTGTAAACAGGGCGATTTGTGTGTGCTCGCGCATATCCTGTCAGTGTTGGTTTAATGCTTCAGTAGCACTGGCTTTTTCCCTTCTAGTTTGTATTTTAATGTGCAGGCACTTGCTGAAGTGTATCCACTTAGAGAGCATCTGGCCTCATGGGGGTTTTAAGCTAAGCACACATTTTAACAACATTTGACTTCTTAGACCAAATATCCTTTTCTTTCCTTCCCTCCCACTCAAGGCTGACTGGTCCTTCTTCCCCAACAGGCCCTATTTTCTGTGTCCCACCTGGGCCTGGGGTCAGAGCAGTCAGTCCCAACTGGCACCTTGATTTACAGAGAGAGAGAGAGCATGTGGGGCTTCATAAACCCTGCAGGAGCCCTGGAGCTCACTCATGGCCTTTGGACATGATGAGCTTCTAAGGTCAGTTGATTGAACATGGGAAGCTTGACTCTTTAATAGACTTGCTAGTTTTATTTGTTCAGTGCACCTTCAAAGACTCACTTTAAATTAAGGATTTACTTAAGGATTTAAATTAAATGAAGCTCTAATTAGCACAGTTGTGCATTACCAGGCAAGTCACAGGGCTTACATGGTTTGTTTTGTTGGGTTACTAGTTGGACTGGTTATGTGGAGTAAAGTGTCATTAATGAACAAACACAAGATTCAGTGAAAGTCCATCAGGGAGCCTTCATTAGACAATCAAAGCCTTCCTCTTGCTGATTGTACCATGTATCACAACCTGACCTTTAGCTCTTTCTTCACAGATCCCTAAAGGTTTAAATAACTCAAACTTTTACAGCCTTCTGCTCATCATCATGAACCTATGTGCCAGAGGTGACACTGAAACACACACAGAGTTGGGGTAAGTGATAGAGGAGTAAACTCCTACATCCTCAGCCAGTGCTGTCAATAGCAACTCCCATCTACCCAAAATGGCTCAGCATGTGCCCATTTCCAGGACTGTTTCAGCTTTTTTCCAAGCTGGTGGCTTTCTCTCAAAGAGCTCTGGAGGAGGATTTGCTGCTCATCACCCCAGCATGACTGTGGGGACCAGAAAACGGCTGCTCGCCACACAGGGAGGCACACACAAACTTTGAACCCCAACACCTGCATGGCCTAGTTTCAAACTCTTATTCCCAGGAACTCTCATGCGTGCAGACTGTAAACACTGTCTTTACAAGGCTTTGTGCTGATAAAAGCACATCATATGAATATGCATGAAAGCAAGCACCGAGAGACTGCTGGCCAAATTCTTTAATATCTGTGAGTGACTGTGTCTGGGAGCATTCTGTCAGAACTTATCGAGCTCTTGAACTCATTAATCCTTCCAGTGCAGCCATTAGACAGGGGGCTGGGGGGGCTGCTGATGATTTATCACTGTTTAACTTTGGCATTGTAGCACAGACCTGAAGACAAGGCAAGCAGTTTAAGGGATTCAGCTAAAGGACCTCAGCTTGAAGCATGGTCAGGCTACTCCCCAAGGCACAGAAGACACCTAGCTTTCCCTGCTGCTAGAGATACCCTCTCTTCCGTTGCTGGAGAGAATCCTCATAACCAGTCTTCTTGCTCAGGAGCCTCTGTCCTGTGCCTGAAATTATCTGAGAAGATTCTGGGCCAAAAGAAACATTATCAGCTGCATTGTCACTATTTGAAGTGCATTTTAAAGACAAGGTGAAGGAATGGAAGTCCTGATCACCCAGAGCCCTTGATGGCTACTATGGATGGATGATGTAGGAATCTTTATAGACATGCTGCAGGACATCCTGGATGGAATCTGGAGGGAACTGAGCTTGAGGCAAGTGACAGCCCCTGGGAAGAAGAATCAGTTGCCCTGATAGGATGCATTAACTAGTTTTACAGTTAATGGTTTTGTAGTTTACTGGTGAGACACTTCCAAGAGGTGAGAGCTTTTTGAGTGTAAGACAGACATTTCAAGGTCACCTGTTTGAAGGCCTTTTCAACATCAGCAAGGGAGATGAGAAAGATACTTTGGATTCATATACAAGATGAAGGAGGTTAACGAGGAGCTGTAGCATAAGGGCACGCGTAGGTATGTAAGTGAGCAGAGCAAACAGACCTCCAGGTGCTAGTGGCTTCTGTAATTCTTGAGAATTCAATCCTTACTATTTTCACAAGTGGTCATAGAAAGCTGCTGATGGGGTCAGCTTTCAGCTTGATATAACTCAATATAATTGATTCTAGTGGGTTTGTTAGGTCATAAAAGGTGATTTTCTTTAGGTCTTCATCCTGTGCTCTCTGGCAATATTTCCAAGACCATGAATAAGTAAAAAATACATACTAAAGTGATTTCTAACACTCAGGATTTTAATGAGACTGCTCTCAATCATTTTTACAAGATGATGATAAATAAGTTCTCCATTTACCTCTACTTTTTTTCCCTAGTAGATAAAAGCAGGGGTATGTAGCATTATAGCTACATAATATCAAAATAGAGGCACAAGAAGGCTAGAAGTTTCTAGAGTTTACATTACTTCAGTATGTACATCTAAAGGACACTGTCAGCAAAGTGGGGCAAGACCCTCGTGATCCCTCAGCTTTATACCAAATAGGATGGATGGATGGATGGATGGATGGATGGAATCCCTCATTGGTCAGTTTGGGGTCACCTGTCCTGTCCACTCCTCCCTGCAGGTGCAGCCTTTTGCTTTCTTCACCCCCCCAGCGTGGGGGTGAAAGATCCATCAGCAGCCTTGATCTGCACACCAATGCTTGGTACTGACTAAACATGGGCTGTTAGCACTGCCAGCAGCAGACACTGCCTGTGCAAACAGGCTGCTGACTTCAGACAGTGAAGACTTAGGAGAACTGAGCTGAAAAGTAAAATCACTGAACAGAATTAGTTCTGTTCTCACTCAAACCAGGACAATGAAATAGATAATCAAAAAAAACCCCATCAAATGTAAACAAACGTCTCATATTTCTGCATAGTCCCAACTGAAGGTCTTTGACTTTGTCAAATGTGGAGGGAACTGAGCTTGAGGCAAGTGACAGCAGCAGACGAAAGTGTCTAAGTGCATTAGAAAAGGAGCCAAAATAGTGAGCAGGTATACCAGCAAATTATCAGGGAGTACAAATTAAGGAGAAGTGGCACCACCCCAGACACCAGGACCTCTGCAGAGTGAGAGGTATGCTGGTGGGCTTGTAAGGCCAATGGGATAAGGATGAGGTCTCTGTAAGTTCCGTTACCACTCTGAAGGGAAGATGTGTTAATGGCTCAAGGAGGGACACTTCTGGTACAAGTTGAGTGGATCAACATCAGGATCATGGTCTCAAGGGGCTGTGTGGCCCCTAATGCATGGAGGAGCAGAGGTGGAGACCAGCCTGGCAAGGGAACAGCATTCTGCAAGCATTAAGTGTTGCCTCAGCGTGACCAACCCCTGAGGTTTAATCAATGTCACACAGCAATCCTCTCAAAGTATCAAGGGATTAATTTAAAAGCCATAAGGTATTTTCCAAGGAAGTTGTGACATTTATAATATGCTATCTCTCTGTCCGTTGGGCTGATCCGCTGGTGTTAAAAGAGAGAAGTGAAGAGAAAATTAGTACTTGGTTCACAGACTGCACAGAATGCAGCTCTGCCTGCACCTCCCTTGGAGCTAGCAGTCCTCTCCTAATGCTCAGCACCTTCCTGGAAGCAGCAGTGCTGCCCGTCTCTCCAGTCTGCTCAATAATACAAACTATCCCTCACCGTCATATGGGGACCCGTTTCACAGCAACATCCTCCAATCTTCCCATGTGGTTGCAGCCTGTCTCTCCTGGCCCTTTCCATGCCCTGCAAGTGACACACAAGTGGACCACAGCTCATCCATGCTAGCCCTCCTTCCATTATCTCCCGACTGCTGAGCTTTGCCTGCAATCTGTGTGCATGCAGCTGTTACTGTCCTCATGGGCTATGCCTCCAACTTTCCCAATGTTCTTTTTACTTCACATGTTCCAAGAAGAAGGCTTTTCTTTCAAATTCTGCTCTACAGGGTGACATGAGGAATGGTGTTGACTGAGCAAATCTCTGACCTTTTTCTTTTATGGAAGTCCTTAGACCTAGGGGAATATTCCTGTGAATCTTTCCTTCTCTGGAGTATGCAAACCTGTGAACGTGAACTTCTATACTTGGGGACACCCATTGTTTACCCCGCATTCCTTGCATAGTGTGCTAATTGTAGAGCATGCTTTGTTTTCTCCTAGTATAATATTATATTAAAAATATTTAGTATTTCAGAATTTTAACTTATTTATTCCATTAATTGTTAGTGTTTGGTTTTTGGTGTTTTTTTTTGTGTGTGTGTGTGTGTTTTGTTTTGTTTTCTTCTGTTTCTGTTTCTGTTTTTGTTTTAAATTGAAAATGCATTGAATATGCCACGTTGTTTGGAAATGTCTTAAGATACTTGTGCAGCACACAAAATCCTTATCTGTATCTCAATACCCTGTCTTTATTTTATTTTACTCAGGAATGATGGAAAAGGTGTTGTCTTCTGTGTAAGTATCTGGTCCAAGGCCCTGGGAGTGGAGAAGCAGAGGGTAAGATGGTTACTCAGAAGGAGTGGAAGAAGAGCTACCAGTGCCCATACCGATCTTAGGCTAAAAGTTTCCCTTCTCATTGGAGAAAGCCAGCTTGACCTTCTAGGGTCCAGAAGGATTTTTCCTCATTGGTGTTTATGGACCAGTGTCTGGGGTTGTGACCCAACCATGCAGGTTCCTCAGACATCACCTCATTGTTCCCCTGCTTTCTCACCCTGGGGCAGCATGCTCATCTCCACAAGAGCTGACCTAGTGGAGTTAGTGGCTGGTGGGGACAGAGATGTATCACTACACCCAGACAGCCCTTCAGCCTGGAGGCTGGTGCTGCACAGACCTCTCAGTCAGCTGCCCTTCTCCTCTGCTGGGCACCTAGGAGCTGCTGTATTTTCCTGTCCTGTTGTCAGTGCTGTCTGGCCAAGCATTATGGGGACAGTGAAAGGACTGAGGCAAGTTCCTGCCCACATCACTGCCTGCATTCAGATGGCTTTACCACATTTACCCTCTCCAACCATCCTCTCAAGCTATGAATGGAAATATTTACTCTGCCTATTGGTAGTACTGACCAAGAAGACAGAGAAGCCATCTGTATTTTCCTTGTTCCCTCTAAGAGTTTTTTGCAGATTGAATTGACTATAAGGGATAACTGAGTTGGGCAAGAGGAGTGATGGCTGTAAGGAGCCCGGGGGACTGAAATCCCTGCACACAGGCTTGGAGGGAGGGGGTTCTGCAGCCAAGCTACTGATAACAGCATCAGATGAGTTTGAGGATGGCATTATGTGGTGGGGTGCTGAGTATTGGGAGACAGAGGTGACAGATACACCTCCCCCGAACAACAGCTACTTCCCAGTAAGTCCTCACCTGTCTTCTCTCAGTCATCTTGCAGCCCAAAGTGGAAGGTACCCCAGAGGAAAGAGCCACCTGGTGCAACAGAGACATGTCCACCCAGAACAGCAAGGTGATGTTTCCAACAATACCGCCTTGTCAGGATGTGGTGTCAGAGGGGGGTAGAGGAGATTAACTGTGAAGAGCAATGCCTGTGTGCTCCTGGGGCAATTCTTCCAGGTCATTTAATGCAAATAAACAAAACCCACAGTAAAGTTAAAGGCAGCCCTGTAGTCTGGCCACAGCTATGAAGGCAGGTTTAGGAATTGGTTTGCTTCCAGAGCAGCTAAAGGTTTGGAGAAATTAACTATAGTATGTTGATGTGAAGATTTATGAGAGTATAAAGGAGATATGAAAATGAAAGAGTCAACAATATCAGAGTGTGACATAAGATAGTGAAGTATTTTATTTCCATTGCTTTAAATATTATCTCTTGTTTGGCAGGAAATAGTCTGAGCTGGGAGACTGCATAGCAGAGGTACGGAAAATAGATGTGATCATTTTCCACAGACGCAATGAGCACCACTCTAGATATTTTATAACTTGCTCGTGTTTTATGTCATTTCTTCAGACATCTGTGCATTAGAGTGACTGAGAACTGCAAATGATGTATAGTTAAGATACCCCCCTATAATTAAGCTGAAATAATGCTGGATTATTCTAGCATAATTATAGGGGTCTATTTTAACTATTAGCTCATTAAAAACCTATGATGCAAATCTCATACTGAAAGAGATGAAAAAATGAGGGTATATGAACAAAATGCCAGACCAGATGGAGAGGTATAACTATACTCAATTTATCAGTCAATATATTTAATTATAGCCAGACTTGGATGGAGCCTGCAATGGCCTTTTATTATGTTTAGTGTTTGCAGATGGACACGGTGATTCAGATTTGAAGGGAATGTAGTACCTATGCAAAAGGATGGACTTCAGCTGAAATTTGTCTGGGTTTCACTCTATAGATGGGAGCTGTCCTTCCACCTACCTTGCACTTCAGGTGTGGTCACGGGGTTACAAAAGCTGGCACTGCAAGGCTAAAATCTGTGAATTGGTGTTCCAGTCTCATGACAAGGCTGGCCGCAGGAAGCATGAAAGAGGTCACAACCAGCACAGGCCCCGCTGGAGCACAAGATGCTCGTCTGTACTTAATCTGCTTGGGGTCAGCGTTGGTCAAGTGTTATGGAGCAGTGATGTTGCCCTGTTTGGGGGTAATAAAAGTGAAGCATTATGCTTGGCTGACAAAAGGGATCCTGGAAGGCAGCTGCTTGCCCTTGTGTGCTCTCTTCCAGTGGTTAGAAAGTTATTCTTCACCTCATTATCCCTCCCCCCCTCCCCTGAAGGACCCCAGTGGGGCCAAGGCACCCTGAGCAGCTGGAGGGAGAATCTGCTGCCTGGCTCCCCACACTCGTTTGTGCCCCCACTCGCCTGTGCTAGCCAACAAAACCTGTCCTAGAACAAGACATCAGCATTTGTAAGATAAGGATCTCTCTTGTCTGGCCCTGCATATAGGGTAGAATACAGCTAGGGCACAGTTTAAGCAATCAACTGCTTTAAAACTCAGTGTTTGGGGCTTTGTGAGACCTCCAGGATCCCTACCTCTCGAGGAGGGGATCTGTGCCTGTAAAGATTAGTCCCTGGTCTACTGTTAGGGCATCACTTTATGAGGGTGAGGTTTTCCCTCCCACTTCAGCCACTGCTGCTGCTTCACTCAGAGTGATTAAGGAAACAGTTTGCTTTGCAAATACGGTCGGGTGTGCCTGCTCTGCCCAAAGGGGCATCTCATCTCTGGCATCCAACAGCAAACGGCAGGGCAAAATAATAGAGCCGAGGCTAAATGAGAAAAATGACTTCTTGCCCTCAAGCATTATGGCAACAAATGGTGAAGAACATGCCCTTAGGGAACAGCAAAATGAACAAGATAAATGTGTAATGTCCAATCACTACATGTTGAATCAAAGAGCATACTCTTAAAGCATGAAGTTAACAGGGGCTGGTGAATGCAGGCAGCAAATAAGCCAGGAAATTTATTGTTGTGCAGGGTGGCATGGTATGTAAATCTTGATGGAGAGCTCTGTGGTTGCTGTTGGCTTTTGAAGCAGTAGATAATGAGTGCAAGTCTTTGTTTTATAGTAAAATTATGAAGGAGGAAAACCAACAGAAAGGTAGGAATGGAAGCTCAGGTGAAACTGAGGTCCCACCCAAGTCTCTTTGTGGTCTAGGCCTCAGCTCTGAGGGCTGGAGATGCAGAATGGGGGTTTTCTGATGGAGAAGGAGGGTGAGGCAGACCAGGGAAGGGGATGTAGCTGGCTACAACTGTATATTGACATTTCTTTTTCTTGCCTCATCTTTCCCCTGTAGCTTTCTTATCAGCCCACGAGCAGCAGTGCAAGGCAGCATGGACAGAGAGACCTAGTAAGGGGCTGGGGGCCACAGCACATATTTTTATGCCTGACTAAAGGACCCATGGCTAAACGTGACTGGAAATGATGTTCCTGAGTTTGGCCCAACAGGATTTCTTCCTTTATTTTAATTTGATTAAAGCTGGCTGAAAACTAAGAATGTGACCATATGCCAAGGTGAGCTGGCAGAAAGCATTTGGGTGTGAGTGACAGACATGAATGGCTGGAAGCGGTGTACCCATAGAGTCCCGTCAGCTTGTGCTAACTTGACAGTGCAACGCCACTCCCTGAGACTGCAGAACATGGTGAGTGAGTGATGTGTTTATGTGAGCCAGCAAGTGATGCGGTTACATGCATCAAGGTCTGCAAAGAGCTTCACAGGAAATTGCTGCCTGTGATCCCTCAGGGAGCCAGGCTCCAGGCTGGGCTGTCCTTGTCACTGGGGAGATGCTCCATGGGAAAGTGGGTTTGGGCACCTGGAGGGACCGGCATTGGTGAGACCAATACCCAACGCCTCGGGAGCCACTGGGTGGCGTAGGAACACTTATATACATAAAAGAGCAGGATCCGTGGAGAAAAAAAAGACAAACAGGAAGAAATATATGTAGATAATTATGTGAGCTCTCTTTGGAATGGGGCGAGAGCAGGTGAAACCAACTCGGCATACATTAGGAAAGTGGTTATAAGTCATGCCTCCTCCAAATAAAAGTCCAGATGATCAAGTATTGAGGAATAAAATTCAGACACAGTAAAAGCAATTAGCTAATGAAAAAACACAGCGCAGACTCACCTTGGCCAGACAGGGCATGAATGGGTGACCAGAGGGTCAACAGTGGCTGCAAAGACCCTCAGAAGAAAGCTGCCCAAAACCATTCCTTATGCTTAAATACCATGTTGGCAACAGTCAGGATTTCCTCTTGTTTGCACCTTCCTCAGTGGTGCACGACCTCACTGGTCATTGACATGACTGAAGTTATTTCAGTTGTGCAGTCCTCAGGCACTGATGTGGCAGGAGGGCTGCATGTCCCCAGGCACAGGCCTGCTCAGTTCTGCTGCTCAACATTTCCTTTTGCTATAGGAAAAGCCTCTCCCAGGTTGTTGTCTTCATCCACGGGGATCAAGGACAGCTGTCTTATCAGCAGTTGTCCCCACAAGCCAGCTAAAGCCAAGATGGGGGTTTCAGCAGGACTCAGGAACTAGAAATACTTTATCTCAACCCCCTCCAGACTCCTCTCATTTTCCTTCTCCATCTGGTTTGTCCCTGTCTGATCTATAACTCTTACTGCATTTCATGATTTCCTTTTTCTCTTGTTGTTTATCGTGATTGTGAAAATACCTGTAATGTTTCTATCTCAGTTTTGCTGCTTGCCCACAATTTTCTCTGCAAGAAAGCAAGCCCTCATAACTTCATGTAGCTGGGCCTGTGAATACTGCAGCAAAGGGCTGCTCGGAGGAGCTACTTGCTTCTGACAGGGCAAGGCCCCAGAGCAATAGGGAACTGGAGGGACTACCTAGCTGTGATGTGTGTCTTGAGACGTGTTTTATATCCTCTTACCAACTGTCAGTACAAATGAACAAGAAGCTTGCTTTGAGGGTGTTTCATTTATATGGTTCTGGGGTTGGGATAGGAAGGGCGTAACAGCCCTAAGTCAAATTATGCTATTTTCAATTAATTCAGATAAGCATTTCCTCTGAATGCAGAAGCATCGTTATGAACGCTCTTTAGCATCTCTGAGAGCCCTGATATTTATAAGATGAGAGGCACTCATGTTTTCATGGTGTTCAGACTTAAGCACAAACATCTCATGAGTTGCAAAAGGCAGGTAAGTGGACTTGTCAGTCAGGTTGGAGTTGTGTTTGCTTGTGTATTAGCCATGCTCCGTCGTTGACCTTCCCTTCTTTGCATGAAGAGCAATCATTTGGTATGTGTGCTCTCAGCTACCAGTTGGTCATCTCTCAGTACCCACCACCAAGTCATTGACAGACAGTGGCTGTCCTCTGCCTGTAGCTGTTGCAGGGGCAAAAGGGGAACTTGAGTGTGCAGGGGAAAAGAGAGGTGAGTAAGCAGAGCAGGGCAATGATAGCCTGGAATTATACTGGCTCTCCTCTGCCAGCTAAAGGAGATGGTTTTCATGCAGCCTAGAGGAAAGAAGGAAAGTGGAGGTGAACTCTGCAGCTTGTCCAGTCTCCAGCATACAGTGGCAAGGGCATCCTGCTCAGCCATGGGAAGTTCCCCTTCTGCCTCTGTGACTCAGCATTCCTTTGTGAGAGGGAGATTGTCCTCCTGAGGAATCCCCCAGAAGCTGAAGTCCTCACTGCCTGTAACTGGCTTAAGGTCTGAGAAGGAACAATGTGTTGTGACTTTTGGAAGTCTCAATGGAGTAACAGGTTAATGCTCTGGCTGCTTTTCAAAGGGATGCCTGGGAAGGGACCAGGTTCCTGGGAGACAGCTGCTCTTCCAGAGCAATGGCCTGACGGAAGAACAATGCTCCTGCTATGATGGGAAGATCTCCCATTCCTGTGAAAAAGGCTAGGAGGTCATCTGCACTGTAGTGACCTTCCTCCAGAGTCACAAAGGTACCATCTTCCCTGTCCTGCTGATAAGAAGCTGAGGCAAGGAACAAAAATGAATTTATTTTCATCCATTGCAGAGGATGTTCTTGGTGGAAAGGAGATTGGAGCCTGCATCTCAAGTCAATGCCCTCAGTATCTCCTCTTCACTGGAGACTCTCATGAAGACCCCTATGGTTTTGGAAAAAGTCACTTCATCTGGACCGAGATCAGGAAGCATCATGATGGATTTTGACTAACAAATGGCAGCAAAATAAGAAAGGAGAAAGCACAGCCTGGACCCTGAGCAGACAGACATTTACACACATCCTTAACTGTAAAGGTTTCCTCAGCATTTAGCATGGATGTAAACTCTTCCTTCTGAATAGCACCCAAAATGCCACCTGGCTCCAGCAGGCTGCAGGAAGTACATGAGTGAAGTCTAATGCAAGCCTGGGCACAGCAGCCAGGGCTCCAGTCTCAAGTAGGATCATGAGCTGCTAATTCCTTCTGGGCTAACAGAGGGCAGCGTGATTTTGTGATTTTGGATTGTTGCTCCACCACTGATGCTGTCACTATTCATCTGAATGTCCCCTCTGAACTCCTTCCCCTGAATCTGCCCATGGTTGCAGGGTTGATCATGCTGTATGATCTTGAAGCAGCAGGAGAAGAAAAGATCATTACTTCTTGCTTATTTTTTATTTTATTATTTCTAGGATGATAGAGTCCTCCCCAGTTCTGATATTCACATGAGATCATGTAGCCCAGGACACTCTATCCTTAAAGACAAAAAGAAAAAAATAAGCAGAAATAATGATACAAGTCAGAAAATATTACAGTTAATGAGCAGAACTGCCTAGTTCACCTCTCTCTGAACTGTCCAAGAAAGTGCCAATAAAAACTAGATAGATGTGTGACTTAATGCTGGTGCCTGAATACATTAGTCAATTTTAATCTTTTTATTTTTCAATAATTATGGCATTGACTGTGCCCTTTCTGTCTGAGGGAGATTTTATGATGCTTGGAAGCACCTGGGCAAGAAAAAGGGGGTTTATTGATGTCTTTTCAGATGATGCTTTGGCACAAGGTTGCTTAGGGCCCCAGTGCCCCTGGAAGTTGCATTCCCACCCAGTGCTAGCCCTGGGCTCCCTGCACCTTGTGGATGGGTTTGTGGGAGAGCAGGTCCAACCTGACTGTGGTGCTCACATAAAAAAGGGTCCTTTCTTTACTTGCACTCTGATCATATGGCCCTACTTTTCCCATGCATTTGAATGACTCCCTAATCCTGTTTTTGGAAGGTGGGGATACTGAGTATGGCCTCAGGGAAAGGCGCTCTCCAAAGATCCTGGGGCTCAGCAATCAGCATTGCTTTAGGTTAACTGGTGGGAAATCTGAGGACTTTG
Source organism: Chloroceryle amazona (assembly GCA_027560015.1). Taxonomy (NCBI): domain Eukaryota; kingdom Metazoa; phylum Chordata; class Aves; order Coraciiformes; family Cerylidae; genus Chloroceryle; species Chloroceryle amazona. The sequence continues at coordinate 41,209 of JANHFX010018413.1, read as the reverse complement.
CCTGCACCTTTAATGGCTCCTCTGACTGGACAGCATCCCTGTTTACCTGTATTTTTACAGTGCCACATAGCACTAGCCCTCCACCTTTGAAGACTGAGATCTACAGCTTTAGGACTGTAGAAAGTGATGATGGTGGCACCAGAGTTTCTATTTGTGTGTATCACGAAACAACCTTCTATTTAAATAGCAAATTTCTGCCAAAGCACGAATACCTCCTACGAGGCTTGGGGTGCCCTCAGCTTGCACTGAAGTGACTCGCAGCTGAGGGCACTTACCACCTCCCATGAGGTGCTGAGCAGTGGGTAGCACAGCATTGGGAGAACCAGGCTAGAGCAGCAGAGGCAGAACTGGTCCATGCTGGAGGGCGTTGCAAGTGCTGGGTGATGGAAACGTGGTATAGCAGCTGTTTTGCGAGGTCTAGATGAAATCGATGCTATTAGTCCCCTGCTTTCACAAGTACTAAATGCACCCACACAATGTAAAAGTAGCATCTTGCTGATCAAAGTTAGCTCTGTCTCTTTTGTACCCACTTTGCTATTATTCTTGCTTCACATCTGGATCAATGTGTGACACATTGTAGTCCTTCATTTTTTTTGCTTTGGATTACAAGTATTTTTAATGTTTGTCCGTTTAGAGGAATAATGCATTTTACCTCATGATAAATGTACTTTGTATTTACTCAGAAGGCCAGCTTACATTCTGAATCCAAAGCTGATGAATGAATTAACTACTTGATGTATCAAAGTAGAGCAATATACTTTGGGTGTTGGTTACACCAGGGAGGGTGACTAGCAGGTCAATCCATCGACGATGTTGTATTTATTTTATCTTAACATTTCCTGATATCAAAACAATAAAATGCTGCTCATGGGTAAACTTACTAAACAAAGGAGACTGCCAATGGGCTTGACAACGTTCCCTTGGTAACATTTCTTAGCTTTTACCCTAGTGATTGATATCCAAGGATAGCCATTTGCTTTCTGCAGAGGAGCAGGAGAATATGGCTCAATGATTCTCTTCCTGGCTCCTGAAAATAGAGAGAGAAGTAATGCATTATAGCTGATGTGGCTTTACTCGTTACTTAAAAAAAACCCAAAAACGAGAAAGGAAAGAAAAAAAAAACCAAAAACCACAAACCAAAAAAACAAAACAAACAAACAAACAAACAAACCCAAGGAAAAATAGGAGACAAATTGTACTTGGAACCTGATCCAAAAATCTCACTGTATTTGGCAGAAAAACACTTTGACTTCACAGGGCTCTGGACCAGACCCGTGATGCGTATTTAAGACTGATGACCATAATCTGAACACATTTCTCTGCTATGCTTTTTGCTTTCCTTGATTAAAAACCTTTTGTGCAAGCAGTGTTTCTTTCTCTGTTTGTGCTACCCAGCCCTACTGCTCACGGGGATCCCTAAATACCACCTGCCTTGGGAAATAAGCAGCCATGGGGGGCTGGGTCCTGCTTTGATGTCACAATAATATATCTCCAAATTTAATACAACTGAGGAAAACTGCATTTGCAAGTCCAATCAGAACTAGTCAGAGTGGTTTTACATGTGTGAGGGAGACAAACTGACAAGTCACCCTTTGCGGATGAAAACCCCTGCATTTCCCATTGCAAAACCCCCTCCCATTGCTTTACCATCCCTCTCCAGCAGCTTTGCAAGCGTCCCTGATGTTTATTTGCAGAAATACCCAAATGATGCCACTTGTGAAAAAGCCCTTTGCAATCACCAAAATGAATGCGCTCCTTCCACATGGTTATGGGAAGAAATTAGATATGGTTGCTTGAACACCTCAGAAATGATTATGGCCAAGCAAGAAGAAGCAAATTCATGAAAGAACATGCCTGGGTTTTTGGATGGTTGGATATTTGAGAAGTTCATCCTTCCTTTCTTTCATCCAATTTTTCTCCTGTGTTTCTATACCCCAATTTTAGCTTCCTCCAAGCCTCCCTCAACCAAATGTCCCTTTCTGCTCATGTCTCCTAAACCTGTCACAGTACAGGGAGCCCTTCTTCGTCTTCTTTTTGCCTCTGACACAGGGTCCCTCAATCCTTTTCAAGTCCCCCAAATGCTACTGGTGATCCTGAGGTCCTTGGACACTGCAGGAGAGAAGAAGAGGCTGGTATGTGGCTGGTTAACAGGCTTTCCCCTCAGTCTAAATACCAAGCCTCATGGAGGAGGTGACCCCTTGCAAGTCCTCATGGCTGCTGCGGTCTGAGGTGTGTGCAGCAGCTGGGAGGCTGGTGGAAGGACTGATGGAAGGGCAAAGGACAAGGAGTAGGTTCACAGCGTGCCTCACTTCTGTCAGGGAAGGGGCTAAATCAATGAACACACAACAAATCAATGCTGTTGGGTTTTTTTGGTAATGTGATCTTTTCCATTAGGATGCTCACCACTGCTCCATTAATAGTTCACATTCAACCGCCAGTGTTGGGTGGTACCCAAGGCCTAAGGAAATGCAAAATTAAAAAAATATGGACTGTAATTGATCCAGCAAGTTGTATAATCCTATGATACAAGTGGGAGATTTTATTTTTGTAAGCTGAGTACCTTACTTGCTGAAGCCTGAGATACATTCACACACTACAGAAGCATTATATTGCTTATAAAATTATCTAGTCCTTTTTATAATCCACCATCAGTACAGCCTGTCCCAAATAACTCTTTTTAAGATGCACTCCACAGGCATACTGTGTACATAATCATTTCTCTTTGTTTTTCTATACTGTTTGTTTCATCCAGTGTGTCCCTCTTTCCAGTGATGGATAGTCTATACCTGCAGACATAAATAAAACCTGTTAGTCTTTTAAGGACACCCTCAATGTCCCAGCTTCAATGTTCCTTTTGCTGTTTCTTTTTCCTAAATAGACACATTTTGGTGGATGGCTTTGGTGGGTTTGGGGTACAAGGCTGTGTCCATGGAGGAAGGGAAGAGGATCTGTGGACCCCCTTCTTCCCCTGTGCAAAGTAGAGAGGTGGATGGTGGGCTGCACGCTGCAGGGGCAAGGAAGGGTCAGGATGCCTTTGCATAACAAGGGTTTGTGCAGAGATTCTGTCTCCAGGATGAGGACCTGCTTTCTGCTCAGAGAGAGGACATCCAGGGAAAGGGTGGCTCCAGGAGCTGATGTCTGGAACATGCTGCTGGTCAGCCAGCCGGGTCTTGACCTCTGATAGATGGCATCCTTCCTGGCACCAGGGAGAGAAATTTCACTGCGGTGACAGGCACATGAGCTTTGGGGCCACCTGCTTCCCCTTTTCCTGAAGCAATCTTTGATCACCCCAGTAGCAAGGGCTGGATCTCTGAACTGGGATTTTGTGGAAATACAAACAACAAGATGGCAACTCCCAATCTATGGAAGCTCAGAGTTCTGAGGAGGGCAAAAACCAAAGTGGTGGAAATCAATCCTCCTCCTTCCTGGCCAACTGGTCCTCTCCTGCAGGCCTACTGTGAGGCCAGCAACTTTCAGAAGCTTCCTGTGTCTCTCATCTGCAAGTGAAGTCTCTATCTATCCATCCCCTCCAGAGCTCACCTGTGCTCTCCACTCTTCACAGGACTTGGTCTCTGGTGCCAGTGCCTGCCCCTACTGCCAGCTCTCTGCCATACACTTTGCCTTACCTTTCACTCTAGGTGTTTCCCCAGCTGAGATGCTCTCAAAAAAACCCCCTTTTTTTCCATACAACCATATTCACAGGCAACCTGTAAGACACTGGAACAGACTGCCCAGAGAAGCTGTGGATCCCTGGGAGTGTTCAAGGCCAGACTGGATGAGGCTTTGAGCAACCTGATCTAGGGGAAGGTATCCCTGACCATGGCAGAAATGTTGGAACTAGATGGTATTTAAGGTCCCTTCCAACCCATAACATTTTATGATTCTATCATTCTATTATTTTCCCCTCCTGACCCCAACTACAACCATCAGAAGAACAAAAAAAGTAGCTTCTGCTCTGCCACCCAGCCCCCACTTTCAGCATAGAGCATAACATGCACAGTCAAGTGCAGACAAATGCATTGCAAAAGCAGACAGTGTCTATCCATTTACAGCACCAAAATGAAACTTTGTCCATGTGCCACAGAAAAGGAAGATGTTACTGAAAACCTTCAGACTGCAGATCCAGGCAAGTATCCTCATATTGTTAGGTTCATGCTTCATGGTTTTGCCTGCTTTCATATGGATGTGAGGCATCTAGAAGAATTAGCCTCTAGGATCAAGATAGCATCTTCAAAGAAGGTGTTCAGGATCACTAGTTTGCTCCAAACCCAGCTAGAACTGATGTGGCTTTGTCACATGGGTTTATAAATTACTGCTGCCGCTAGTTTCAAGGGGAATGTGCAGCCACTCTCCAGAGAAGGCACCTCTTTCTCCAGGGACCTAGTCCTAAATGTCGCAAAGCAGAGAAGAACCACCTTGAGAAAAGGCGATATCCCAGGAAGGAGACTCCTCGTTGAATTTGGACTATTGTCCAGGGCTTTGCTGACCTGGAAAATGGATAGGGAATGACCTTCTACCTTAAACAGAAGGTCAGATTTTCTGTTCAGAGTGAGGAAATCAAAGTTGGGAAGCCCATATTCATATCTGGGAAAAAGGATATATGCTCTTGGCCTTGTGTGTGCAGACTGATTTAGTGAAGCGAGTACACTGCAAATCATCCCTTTCCTTGCAGCACTATTTTTCTCCAATGGAAAGCAGAAACTGGAAACATGCTGACATGATAAGGGGGGTGGAGGAGCGGCAAGGTCAGATGCACTTTTGTTGCTGTCTTTCTGGCTGTAGACATACACTCTTTGATTCTCTAAACTCCAAGTGAGGACTCAGATCCTTTAAAAAGCTATATTAGCTGTGTCAGACCCTTGCCCTTTCTACCTGGATGCATATGGCACGTAACTAAGGAAACTAAAGACTGCAGATGCCTTGGTTTGAAATGTCTCTGCCGAGAGCTGGTTGAAACGCAGGACTTTATTCTGCAAGAAATCCTGACATTTGCAAAAGTTTGGTTCTGCAGAAAAATGAGTCATTTTCCCCCCTGAAAAGAAAAACCTGTGGGGAGGGAAGAAAAGGGAAAAAGAATTGCTTGGAAAAATCACGCCATTCCTATTCTGGTTTTTCTTTCTCCAGTGCTGAATAGAGGAACAGCTGCCTCCATCTCCTGGGGATCCCCCTACCTGAGGAACCTCAAATCCCAGTGAGCTGCTGCGTGCACCAGAGCTCCTGTGTCTTTGAGCTTCCTGTGGCAGAGCTGAGCTCAGCTGGGGCCACAAGAGACTGTCCTCACTTCAGCGTCACCCCACGCTGGCAAGGAACCAACCCTGCTCCAACCAGCCTGCTTCCACAGCCCGGCAAAAGTTTGTTTAGATGGAAAATTCCTTGATAGCCTTTCCTGATAATATGTGCATGTTACACAGTCATTGCAAGGGTTGCTACTTTAAAAAAATAGTATTATTTATTTGAAGGAATAAAAAAAAAACCCAACCCGTCAATGTAAACTGCCATACAGTTGTGTCAAAGCCCTAAGTCTAGTGAGATAAGGAGTGCCTGGTCTGCCAAAATGGGCCATGGTGACAGCACTTTTGTATGGTGAAAGGGATTATACCCAGATGCTGGAAAAAAAACAACCTGTTAAGATGACTGCCTTACTGCTCTGCCTGAAATGGCAGCATGTGAACACAAGATACACTCAAAGATGATTAAGATGGGGAAGTGTAATGATATGTGAAACCAATTTTTATTAATACCAGACTGAAACGCACAGTCTTGGACAAGGGAGAGAAATCTCTGTGCTCCTAGTAATGGAGATCAGAGATTTAATGATCATTACACTACTAAAACTGTACACTAATACCACAGCAGGTCACGGGGGTCAGAGCAAATGCTTCTTTCTTTGTATTACATGCTTTTATGTCTTCATTTACTCCACCAATTCTCTCATTATTTCCTCCTCATCTGCTATTCACAGGCGTAATTTCTTTGGCTGACATTCCCCTCCTCTCTCACTAAGAAACAATCGATATTACATCATCTGCCTTATACGCCACAAGATACGTTGGAGCAAGCTCCTCTGGGACTTGTTTTCCATCCCAGCTCCATCTGAATCAGTGAGGAAAGAAGGATGCAATGCAAAGTCCCAAGGTGCAGTTGGAGTGCAGCCTAGGCAGGCTGGTGGCTGCTGCTTCAACCTCACTGTCTGGGAGGTGATGCTCACCCACGAGAAATCCATATGCTACCATTTACTCTTGTAGCGTGCCTTAATAAGCTGTTAATGAGGAAAATAATGTAACAAATTAATTAGGGCGACCCATGAATTAAAAAGGGTGATGGAGTTACTGGGGATTTACCCCTATGTGACAAAGAAGAATCTTTACCTGTTAGTCACTCAGGAAAAAAATAAAAATTTGATGATCATTCATTAGTCCTTATAGCCTCAGTATGAGAGCAGCAAAACCTGCCCATCTCTGCTGGGAAAATACATATCATTGGAGCTGCATGGCTGTTCTCACAGCTCGGTCCTCTTGGCTCTGACATTGTAAATTGCTGGGTGATTAAATCCCGCTAATTTCCTATAGCACTGTTTGGTTTGGAGGTGTTGGCTTCTGCTCCTTCACATGCTGCTGTCTTGTAACAGGGTGATATGAAACAGGGGCCTTGCATCATTTTGAAATATATTGTCATCTGGTTCAGGATGGAGAACTCTACCGTGTTTTTCTGTTTTTTGGTTGGTTGGTTGGTTTTGGTTTGGTTTGTTTTTCCCCCCTTTTTATTTTATTTTCTGATTCAATACTGACTGCCTTTCCTTTCTTTTAACTAGCCAGCATTTTGTACTCCTGGGCTGTCTGCAAAGGAAAGATATCTAACTTTGAAATTTAATAAAAGCCTCTTAAGTGATTTGGGAGTGTGTAGGAGAGAGAGAGAGATCTTTAAAAGCAAACATTACAGCTTGGGAGTACATGTAACTTAATAGGATTTTCTTCTTCGTGGATCTGAGCTCTTAATAAAACAAGCTGAGATTAAGGAAGAATGGCAAGATTTTATTTATTTAGATATCTATCTAAACATGCTTTGGTTGTTTTCAGTGAGAAGTGTGTCAAAAGATGTGCCCCATCCTAATAAACATTAAATTGGGATTGTAATTTTTTCAGCAATTTATTGCATAACACTGTTTCCCCACCCTCTCTGCCATTTTGCCTATAATTTTGCTTTTTCCTTTACCCAGTCTGTGCTCCAAATTTCTTTCATCCCTCTCTGTTTTTTTTTTTTTAAACCTCTAAGGCCAGGCTGCTTCTTTCTAGAGAATGACTGAGAGCAGTGTGAAAATGAGTCGCACACGTCTTACTCACAGTTTCCTCTGTGTTTGCCCTGCATTACTGGAACAGTCCAAATCTGCACAGATGAAAAGAAGCCTACAAGTTACTCTGAGTAAGCTCCTGTTTAGGATCCTTTAGTGCAGTATATGTTTGGGGTCTTTTTTTCCTAAAACAGGATGCTCTAAAACAGCAGCCCTTGTAAAAGATAAGCAATTTAATTATAGAAAAGAGATAAAAGCAGAAATGGCTCTCAGACAAAATCTCTGACGATTAGATCAGAAAGGACACCCACCAAGGAAGAAGGAACTCAGTACTGATAATGTGAGGCACTACCACATGGACCTTGGAATATTATTTACTAGGTTTTTTCCAAAAATAAAAACTGAGGAGCTCATATCAAAGGGGCTCATGGCTGTGTGCAGCAGGTGTTCTTCTCCTTTTTAGGTCCTCCTTGCATCCAGGCCTAATCATGTTCTGACGCAGTATAGATAAAGTATAAGAGAATAGTGGAAAATGCCATATTTTAAAATACAATTACCGCAACATGTCAAAACCAGAGAGAATTGCAAGGAACATCAGAAGGATCTCAGCGCAGTGAGATAACTGGACAACATTAAGGCAAATGAAATGGAGTGTAAAAACTCCAGGAGGTAATGCAGTATAGAAGAAATTATTGACTGCAGTCACTCCAAGGAGAGGATATATCGGTATCATGAAGGGAAGCAAAATTAAAATGGCTAGTCAGTGCTGGTCCAAAAAAGTAGATAGAGAGATGCTAAACTGTACATGGAAAGTGTTATTGGGTAATGCTGATATGATGATGGAAATAAATGATGCAATCAGCCTTTAGATGCTGCCTATGTATGTGGTCATCATATTTTGGAAACGATGTAGCAGCAGACAGAAGAGAGTTCAAGAAGGCTGGTGGAAAGAAAGTGGCATGGACAGAATTCCAACAACACTGAAAACTTCAAAACCACCTGGCACAGAGTATAGATAACAATTAAAGAGAGGAGAGATACAGGAGAGGTCTTATTTAGTTGTTCTCAAGCCTAAATACAAGAAGAGGGAGAACTCAAAGTTAAAACTAAACTGAAAAACACCCCTAAGCCATCACACAGCTCACCTTGGGAATTCATTTACCTTGTGGATACCCAGAGTTTTCTTGCTGAGGGAGGCCATGTGGTCCACATGCTAAGCTCAGTGAGGAAGCCACCTGTGCAGAGGTTTTCAGTTGCCACCTAACCTCTGCAGTGACATCCGTCACAGTCCTGCATCACCGCAACCCAGGGTGCAGCATTTTTTCTGTGCAGCCTGGGTCATAGGGCTGGACCTGTCCTGGAGAAGCCATACCCAGGGCAGCCTTTACCTGCAAAATCTCAGCCCCAGTGCAGTTTTGAACCTGGATGGGCAAGCACACTGTGGCACAAACTCTTTGAGTGAGGCACTGCAAAGCTTTCAGAGCCTGAAGGAAAGTCAAGCTATGAGTGCTCTGAGTTCTCTTTCAATGGGGGTGTTTCAGGGCACAGACCCTGCTCTGGGCTCTCCCAATGCCTCTCAGGTGACTTAGGTGCAGGTGACACCACTGATGTTGCATCGTGCTGACAACAGCAAATCTCACTGAATGTTTTCTACAAGCTTATTAGCTTTCCAGCAACTGCCAGTATTATCACAGGGGTAATACATTTTGTAGCTCATTTTTTGATGAGCTACATAAGCCCAGGGCACATTCTGCCAGCAGGGACAAGCCAGGCTGTGACCTCCCAAGATCAGAATGGTTGCAGGAAGGTGTTAAGGTGGAGATACCTGATTCTCTGGTGTTTGGTGAAGTGCCAGCAATGGATATTTCTTCATACCACTGAAATGGGTTTAATGCCTGTTTTCCTCAACCTACATTTCAAGTTGTGCACCCACATTAACAAAGGGATTTTTATTTCTTAAAAAGTTTGTTTTGTTTTGTTTTAAAAAAAGATCTATGTCCCGGACTCCACTGTATAACAAATGGATGGAGTAAGGGAATGAGTCAGTGTCAACACAGGGCTTAGGAGAAGGAGGCTGTGTTCCCTGCTCTGCTTTAATCTTCCAACAATCTCTAAGACATATACCAGTTCCTACTGGGATTTCCCTGTAGACCACAAACTGCATTTTAAGGTGTGATCCCGAGTCTATTTGGGTATGCCCATGCCACTAAGCGGGGTCTTCTACTTTGAACTGGACCCCTGGTCTCCCAGTCACCACATTGTCAGTTTACACAGCAGCTTTGCACTGCAACAGACCAAGTAGTGCCCATGGGGAGGAAAACTCAGGCAAGGAAGACAGAATAATCTCTGCTGGGGTCCATTCTTTCTCCCTCTGCAAGTACAGTAGAGTTGGGACACAGTCTTGTTTCCCAAGAAAGCCCCAGCAGACCTGGAGCATGGTCTGTTCTGTTAAGTTTGAGAAATGATGGGATGGCTCTTGGAATGTAGCACATGGCTGATGGTGCACACTGTGGTTGCACTCTATTTCCTCAAACAACCTGAGACCCCAACAACATGACTCAAGCAGGGTGCACCACCCTGCCCTGGCAGGGCAATGCAGTCTCTATTCTGCTACTGTAGCCACAGACACTGAGGGCACTGTCTCTGCTCCTGGGGTCCCACCTGCAACATGGTGGTGATGTTGGAGCTGGAGTCATGTCATTGCACAGGGCTGTATGGGGAGAAACACAGGGAGATGTCAGATGCTGAAACACAGCTCCTGCGGGAAGATGAGTGTGCTGCACTGATAGGCGGTGTGCAGAGGCCAGGTGTCACCCCGGACACATGTCCCAAAACATGCACCATACTGGGTCAAGGTGCTGCTGTGGGAAGAAAGGAGAGGACAAAGATATCTGCTGCCTGTTTCTTAGCAGATCTGCTACCATGCAGTTTTCTAGCCGCAGTTTTGCTATCTGCCACTCTCTGCAGGAGCAGATAGCTCACCTCCCTGCTTGCCTCCTCTATCACAGATATTCCACACCCTGACAAAATTAATTCCCTTGCACATGCTTCAGATGCACTTAAGCCTTTGAGCAGTTGCCTGAATTTCAGAGAAACCATTTGCAAAAGTGAGAACCTCTCAAATGAAGAAGAGTTTACCTATAATTTGCAGCAATTGCTCACATTTCAACTCTGGACTGCGTAGCTTTTTGAGCCAAAAAGATTTAGACGCTCTATATACAGGACTGTTGCATTCTCCTAAAGCAATGAATGATTCATTCCAGTCGTGACTGAAAAGCTTAGGGCTTGCCTACAGTTGGAAATTTACCAAAATAGTTATTCTGGAAGAAGTCTTGGGGTATTGGTTCTTCTTCTGGAATTAAAATGCCCACACAGTATTTGATAACAACGTCGTTATTCTGGAAGAGCTGTTCTGCCACGTTTGCAAGTGTTGACTTCCTCGTGTCAGAGGCTGCTGAGAGGGTTATCCTTGCTGTGGGATTTAAAATGAGGAGGTAAAAAAGGGTTTGTTTTGGTGTTTGAGCATAACAGTAGATCTGATCTGCAACTGCATTTTTGAGAGACCTGTGAAACTGAATGGGTGGAAACGGCATAGCAGATTATTAGCACCAGTGTCCTCCACCTACCATGGAGGCGTTAACAGTGCAGTGGAACTTATTTTATGACCTAATTTCTTGTTTAAGTTTTCCATCAGAGATTGCCTGGGACATAAGGACACATTGATATGTTTTAGTAATGCTTCTTCCTCATTTCATGTTACAGTTGCTAGCAGAAAGGAAGATTTGTTTTTGCCTTTGCTACTTCTCAATACCTTCATTTCACCAACACCACTCCCCTCTACCCCCAGATTGATGCGCTGTAGGATCAGAGTGCTACTGGGACAATGTGTTGCTTCTCTGGGAACATGAAATCTGGCAAATCCCTCGGATGCTTTATTTCCCCATAGTGCTATCTGGATGACTGAGTCCAAACCCAGCAGGTCTTGTCTTCCCTGCAGGTGTAAGGGTCACTTGTGTTGACGTGAACCATCAAAAGGGCTACTGCTGAGTTGTACCCTGTCCTGCACAGTACTTGTCTTCATGGGCACCAGGTTTCTCATGCTGAGACTTTGTTCAAGCTAGGTGAGGCTCACTCACATGAAATGTTGCTCCAGAAAAAATTCTGTGCAACAACCCTGTACCTAAGGATACTGTCTCCAGCGCCCTTGCCTACCAGCTGTTTGGAGACCTGCAAGGCTCATGGTGTTACACATGCCAAAACATGATGCATTAAATTCAGGAGGAAGGTATTTTTACCAAATTATTTGGGTTTGAGGCACATGTGTGTATAAGAGTACATTGTGGTTTTGTTAATGCCTAAAGATGCAGCTGCTAGGCAGTCTCTGCTGTTAAAGGTGCTTTCACCCCTGTTATGGTTCTTGCCCTGTGAAATAAAAGCCTCCAGTACAACAAAGAAGGTGAGGATCAGCATTCCTGATATTTCTTTCTCCATTAAAAATGAACAATATCTAATAAAACAAAATAAAGATTTCAAGTCCAATACATAAAAAAAAACAACCAAAACCACCAAAGTGCCAGAAGGCACAGTTCCTGCCTTTTGCAGCTCCTTCCAGTTACTTCTAAGAGCCAGCTGCTAGCAGTGCCATGGCCAGACCTAGTCTCCAAGTGCCCTCCCCTTCCATTTGGTGGACACACCAGAGTAGACACTGACTGAGGAAGGAATGAGAAAGAAATAAACCATTTTACTACCTGTACAACAGACTTTGCTGTCTGGTTCTTAAAATATCCCAGTGGCCTAATATATGCCATAAAGTCAGTTTAGGGTCTTAATGGATAAACAAATATAAACAGCAATACACAGGCAGGATTTAAGACCATCCACAAGCAGTTCATTTTGGGGCATTGTAAACTGGCAGGAACACATTAAAATCTATGCATATTGCTGGAGAAAGTATAACTGGGAAGGAAGCCTAGAACATCTCACATGTTTCTGCCCCAAGATAAATGTATTCTGGGCAAAGATTACCAAAGTAATGACTAAAAATTGCATCCAGTCTTTGCAGAGCTCTTTTCCATCCCCTAGGGTGGCAAAGGTGAAAGGAAATCTCTGTGAGCAGAGAAGGGGGTGCTCTAGCATTTTGTGCTCCAAAGATACCATGTAGAAGACATGAGGAGCAGCAAAAGCTTCCAATCATGACCAAGCTTGCGGCTCCACACTGCAGAGGGGGATATCTGAAATGATATCTCTGACCCAGAGAGTGGGGCTGGGAGTGGGGCCAGCTCCATCTTCCTCAAGACAGCAACACTAGCAACAACAACTCTGCGTGCAAGCTCTGCACAAAGCATGCCGTGATATTCAAACATTAACAACGGCAGGTGGGCTCTGTAGCTGCAATCCAGATGCTCAAGTGGAACCGAAATATCACATTTCCCAAGGCTTTCTGGCAGTGCTGCATCACCAAGTGCTGTGCATGGTACATTGCTTCGTAGCCCTGATGTTCAACAGCCTTTTCTGCAAAGTGTAATTACTTTCTGTCTCCTCTGTCCCATGGGGGCTGGCAGTGCGGCTGTAGCATTTAGAATGCAGAGCTGTGCCTGGCCTGAAAACAGAGGACCAAACACAGTCCTGGAGTACTCAGTTTTCTAACCGTTAGCTTTAATGAAACTCCACAGTTAGATTCAGTTGTGGGTCTCTTTAATTGCCCAACTACAGAGAGCACTTTTACTCCTGCTCTGTTGTAGGGTCAGGAGTCACTATAGCAAGCCATGAAGAAAACATGCTTTCCCCAGTAGGTGAATGCCAGGAGGGTCTTATTTTCCATCTATGTTTCAACTGATTGGATTTATCTGTAAGCCAGATATGAGTGTGATTTGAGAAAATTCAAGAGAGAAAATGAGATGTATTTCACCAGTAGATTGTAAAATTGGAGAATTAACTTTTTATGCATGTGTTCATTCCTGGAGCCTGAATTATCAGAGATAGTATTTTCTTAATTACCACTATTCTCTATGTGCCCTCCTTCAGAGCATTACATTCCCTGGAAAACTGATGCTGGCTCATGAACAGGCAATTACTTGTTTCCTCCTTCCCACCTGGAGGGGGAAAGGGGGAAGGTGCCTCAAGGATGCCTTTCCACTTTTGGAAAAAGATTTTTAAAAATTTGGTGGTTTTGTTTGTTTGATTGTTTCTGTTGTTTTCCTTCAGGAGACTGTAGGTAGAAAAGACCTTAAAATACAACCTCCTACTGACTTGCCTGCAGAGGTTAGGAGTTAGATGCTCACAGGCTGACATGAGCGTTTTTAGCAGCAGTCAGGGATTCATCAGGTCTCAGGAGAAGACTAATCCACCTGAAGGATGTCCCTGATGGTACATTGAGAGACACCAACCCATGGCTCACTAAAAGAGTGGGACAGAGGATTACCAGGTGATGTGGATGCTCTGAAGGTCTGGAAGGTACAAACTGATTTCTCTCCAGTCATTAACCTGAGTAAAGCACCCAAATCCTGCTGCAAGTCTGTGGGAGAGACAGGGTGGCACAGCAGTGGCCAAAGAGGGATTTAAAACCACTCATATCTGGAAGCATTTATTGATATAGCAAGAAAAAAGCCTGCAGGCTGCAGAGCTGAGCTAGCGGTTATCGGGGTGGCCCATGGCATCAGTACCAAAAGGCAGGTCAGCTGGCACAGGGAGAGGGCAGAATGGCCAGATCCTGGTCACTGCATAAGGGCCCCAGGTCATGCTTCTTGTCTCACAGGGGCATGGCACTGTGGGCTTACCCTGCTTTCATGCAGTAGGTCAGAGGAGAGGTGCATCTCTGCTCCTCACCAGGTGCAAGGCTTCATGGTGGCTGGCTGTTTTCAACCTGCTGTGAAGCATCCTGCCCTGGGAGTTATTATTTCCCTCCAGTGGGTACTTTTATTTGCATTTTCTGTGCAGCCAGCTAGACAATATGTGGGAACCAATATTTTCTTTTTATCTGCAGGAGCTGATATACCTGGAGGTTTGACTCCAACTTGCTTTGGTATTTCAACAAGATATTAAAGCTGTTATGTTTGTTTTGTTAACAAGCTGTGGTATTTGTTTTCATTTAAGGCTTACATTTTCTATAGTTCAGTGTGAATCTCACTGTACCTCATGAAAAAAAAATTAAAAAGCAGTCAGCTCTCAGTTCATGTATTTGTCTTTCTATCCTTTATTAAAGTGCTATTAAAAAATCAGAAGTTACATAAAAGGACCTGTATCTCTTTATTTTAAGTGTGCCAAATGGGATTACCAACTCAATGAACCTTTAAAATACATTTACTGACCCGTTTACCTTCCTGAAATTGATGTATGTTTTACATCCAAGCTTAATTTAATTTCCATATTAACACTATTATCTGTAAATACAAAGGCCATGAAGTCTCCCTTTAAGAGAGAGAAATAGATCAAATTGCATGAAATGGTAGCAGATGTTATTTTTCTCCAAGAAATTCATTTAAATGAATTGCATAAAAACCTGAAGAAAGAATTGTGGAACTGAGCCTATGTTTCTTCTAGAAAAATCAGGTTGTGGCAGTTGTGTTCTGGAAACATAGTCTATTATAAAATAACTGAAAACTCCAGTTTCTGTAGTAAGCGGCCCATTTTTAAATACAATTGATTTGCCAGTGATGTACCCAAGAGACTGAAGTACAGTTGGAAGCAAAGTCATTTACCCACTTTGCAGAGTCCTGCCCTGATCTCAAAGGCCATTTGCTGTCAGGTGACTTTCAAGAACTTTTAAATCTATCTTTGACATTGCAAGCAGAAAATATGACTGCCCCAAGCACTCATCTATAGCTTTATCAGCAAGTTGAAGACTGGGTTCCCATAGCAGAATTTCTTTCTCCCTGAACAACTAGTATGTCTTTTGATGCCATCCGCACAGATACATCTTGTGATGGCTTTGCCAAGACATCATCTCTGCTCAGGTGAATATTCATCAGACTCTAACTTTCCTATGCCTGTCTGGTCTCAAACTGCAGCAATTGCATTTTATGCCTGAAATAGGTTTTCACAATGCTGCATGCAATCTGGAAGAGTGGCAGCTCTTTGTACAGTCAGCTTTTCTCTCTCCCATCCCATGGCTGTCGAGCATCTCAAATATGAATGCACCTCCAAGACTAGTTAGGGGAACAAGAAATAAATAAAATAAAGATCTGGTCTGCAGGTTAAAAAAGAGGGAAGAAAGGGTAACAAGGCAAGGCCAACAAGTCAAAGCAAGGCAGATACATGTTGATTATTTTTTCCTTTCCACCATTTCTTCTATAATTTAACCTGATGTTCAACCTGACAGGGAGGTAAAAGGTAGGAGGGTTGTGTGGTTGAGGAAAAGAAGATGGAGGAACAGTTCTCTCTGTTCACAGGAGACCTGACAACCCATCCGCACAGCACCAGCGAAGTGCTCCTGTCATCCTGCTCCCTGCTAGTAGACTGCTTCCAGTCTGTACCCTGGCTCTTGCTGCCTGGCATGTCTCCATTTATTCACTTTAACAATCTCATCACCCTAAGCAGAAGCAGAGTACACTCCAGGAATATCCTCTCTGTCACTGCTAAAATAGATTGATGAGAAATTCACCCCTTCTTGCCTAGGATCACTTTCCCCTCCTCTTATTATTACAGGCGGATCGAGCCTGTGAGCTCAGCTGTGTCATCTTAGTGGTTTCTTCTTAATGTCAACACTCGTCAGGGAAATAGAAACTGCGGATTTTAGTGTTACTCCAGTAACACGAGTCCCTCATAGGAGTCTCAGAATGGTAAGTAGGAGTCAGCCCACAGCAATTGCTGTCCCTATGGCCAGGAAATGGTATGAAATGGTGGCAAAGAAAAGTCCAAAGAAAAGGAGGCTGAGGGGAGACCATATTGCTCTCTACAACTAAGTGAAAGGACATTGTGGAGAGGTAGATTATGGTTGCTTCTCACAAGTAACTAATGATAGAACAAAAGGGAATGACCTCTAGCTACACCAGGGGAGGTTTAGACTGGATATTAGGTAAAAATTTTTCACTGAGAAGGTTGTCAGGCACTGAAACAGGCTGCCCAGAGAAAGGTAGTTGAGTCACTATCCCTGGATGTGTTTAAAAGCCATATAGATGTCATGCTTGGGATATGGATTAGTGGTGGACTTGGTAGAGTGGGATTAACGGTTGGATTTAGTGATCTTAAAGGTCTCTTTCAACCTTGATGATTCTCTAATTCTATGATTCTATGATCACACCTGGAATTCTGTGTTTGGTTTTGGTACCCACTATACAAAATGATGTGAACAGTCTGGAGACGTCCAGAGATGGGCCACAAAGATGACCAAAGGACTGGGAAGCATGATACATGGGGAAAGCCTGAGAGTATTGTATTTGGTCAGCCTTAACAATAGAAAGCTTAAGGGAGAGCTTAGCACCATGTTCCAGTATTTAAAGGATGGCTACAAAGAAGATGAAGACTCCCTTTTTACAAGGAGTCTCGTGGAAAAGATGAGGGGTAATGGGTACAAGTTACTCCTGGGGAGATTTTGATTGGAAAAAAACAGGATTTTTTTTTTTTTTTTTCACAGTGAGAACAATCAGCCACAGGAATAATCTCCCCCAGGAAGTAGTAGATTCCCCAGTACTGGACAATTTTAAGATTCAGCTGGACAGAGTGCTGAGTCATCTTGTCTAGACCGTGCTTTTGCCAAGAAAGGTTGGACCAGATGATCATTGAGGTCCCTTCCAACCTGGTCTTCTATGATTTTATGAAAAACCTATAAGGACAATTAATATTTTTTTCCAGTAAATCAGGTCATAGAGTTTTTGTGGATGTTCCCAGCCATAGGCACATGTTTGACATGACTGAGATGATCCCCCATTCAGAAGCTATCAAAAAGTTCCTCCAGTGGAGGATGGATCATGTCCGTGCAGCCTGGTGGAGATCTAAGCGTACCCATTCCCTGTGTCCACCCATGATGCCCTGGCTGAACGCAGCCTCACCAGGACCTACCTGCCACCCTCCTGAGACCTCATACTTAACCTGCAAGTGATGGAGGAACTTTGATGGCTTACCCAAGGAAGAAAATACTAATTTTGCAGCAGTTGTATCAGCCACTGCTGCAGAGTTGTAGCACGTTCTCCTGGTTTAGCAATTGAGTCAAAGCACAACCAGAGAAATTCACAAGAAAACCATCTATTGAAATCTGTTAAATACAAAACTGTGGAGTTCCTGAACTCCAAACCAGGAGGATGGTATAGTGTCCAGTGAGACACACTTGTCTTCTCCTGACAGTGCTCCCTCTTCAGCCTCTATCAACCCCCATCAGAGACTAGAAAGCATCAATAGTCCTTTCCCACCCCAAGGACCCTTTTTGCTCTCCCATCTTTGCACACACAGGGGTGTATCCAGCTCAACCTTCTTCACAGCACTGAGACTTAGTGGCAAAGTCTTCTGATAAACTGGAGGGTCAGGGGGAGACACATAAGGCAGGGGATGGTTCTGTGAGTCTGTACACTTTGTTGTAGTCTGAGACATCTCCATGTACTGTCAAGGGGAGGTGGTGAGTGGCCAAAACCTCAGCAGTGTGGTTTCATCATAGCTGGTGGGAGTTAGGGACAATGGCTGAGGAGGTCCTGGAGTTAGAGACTAAGTGAAGAGGTGGTTCTCCATCTTCATCAGCTGTGGAAAATGCTGCCTTGTACCTCAGAGCCCTGGGGAGGGGAAAGGAAGAGGGCAGGGACTCTAATTTTGTCTCCTGGAAGTAATCTTCCCTGAAGACCTGCTCCTCCTCAGCTTTCTTACTATGGCTCTTGGACAGGGTGGGGAGAATTGCTCCCAGGGACAAGGGACTGGTCACTTCTTCTTTGTGTCTTTCCATGGGATGTGAGGAGAAAGTCCCACCTCTGGAGGGAAGAACATGGGAGAAAAAAACCTGTGGCACCATCATAGGAAGGTGCTGCCTCCACAGCCAGCTATAGGGACTGGGGAGTGATTTCCCAACCCACCTGTGAGATTTGCAAAATCATCAAGAGTTCACTACAGGGGCAGAGCAGAAAAAACATCTGCCAGTCAAACATCCATAAATGAAGCTCCTACTCTTGTCTCAGCTGCTTAGGAATAAAGGAAAAGGACTGACTACAATGTCTCAGTAGGGGCACATCTGGTAGGGAATATCTTGTCAATGGATCAGCTCAGGACACTTAAGGCCTTCAGAGCGTGTAGAGCACCAGCTGGCTCAGGTTGTTGCATAGGATCAGTATCATACAAGAGGGCAAGAGGTTATGGATGCAGTTTCTATTTTGGAAAAGTGATCTACTTTAATGACTCTATCCAAAAATATATGAGGTATCACAAAGTTATTTTCCTGATGAAAATAGTCTATGAAAACAACTTTGATGTTTAGCAGAGGTTTAAAAGCATTTTATTATATATTAAAATAAAGATACATTTTTAGCATCTTGTCTGATATTCAGAGGAGATAGCCTCAGCCTTGACTTTCTTTTCAACAGCACCTCACTCCCTAATGGCACATTCTCATTGTTCACATTTTAAAACTGAAGTGCTTAGCAGCAGTTAGAGATCAGCAAGAGCAGCCATTCAGCAATGCACCACTTCAGTCATAAGGGAAAAGCAATAAACAAACTCAAGGATTTGGACAGAGAGAAAGAAACCAAATGGAAAAAAAAAATAAATTCTTTTGGTATATTTGAAAATAAGTTTACTGCTTTCTTTTGCTTGAAACTGGGTTATCACAGTTAAGAAATACCATTTTCAGACCCATTTCTCACAGGATTTTTCAGTCGTCTGGCTAGGTAATATGCCTCAAATTCAAGCTGAAGTATTAGAGGCAATATATATCTCATGCTACAGGAGATACAAGTTAATTTTTCTTGTTCTCTGGTTCCTGAAGCTCAGGTGTGTTAAATAGGAGAGAAAGCAGTTTTCCCATCTAAAACTTGATGCCCAGTATCTGATTTTCTAAAGCTTCTCCGTCACTCAAAGGCTCAGCTCAAAAGCTTGGCTTTAAAAATGTGGGTGGTCCCATTGATTTAGAACTCCCATGAGCTTCATTGGTGACTTTTGTGTTTTGTTGGATTAAGACCTTCCTGTGCTTATGGTGCTACAGAATGTGATACCACCACATGCTCCTGAAAACTAAGCATTGCTCTCCAGTGGAGACATGGGGAAACAGTATCTGGCCAGACCTGTTATGGAGAAGCACAATGTTCTTGAAGTCAGTGGTGCTACACAGATTCATTGGATTTTTCTGACCAAAGGTTACTCTGCACATGCACAACATTAATGAATCAACTTTTAACTCCAGAAATACAGTGTTCTTTCCAAAAAGATATCACAGGGTTCTGGGGAGATTGTCTAGTCCTGCAGGACTGCTGGGGTACAAGACTGTGGTGGGCACACTCTGTGTCTCTGCTGCATGTTCCCTGAGTGGTGTGACCAGAATTGGCTTGGTGCCAGAGGGAGAGTGAGGTATGGAGGGTATGGCAACCTCATCTGTCTCAGCTTAGAAATACAGGAAGGCATTGCCCTGGACTGGGTGCCTGTCTTGCTGCCTGCCCCACAGGTTTCTCTTGCTACTGTGGGCAGAGCTGGGCAGGTTGAGTGGAGGAGACACTAGCCCATGCAGCAATACCCACTGCCAGCCCACATCCCCTGAAGCAGGATCAGGGTTCCCCTCCAGTCCCTGTCCCAACCTAATCCCTCCTCCGCCAAGAGGCTTGGCCTGATAATGCCTAGGAGGAGGTGGTATTGATGCTATCAAAGGTTGCGGAAGATGGGAAAAGCAGTGCCCTTCTCCATTACCAGCTACCTGAGAACCTCGAATTCCTTTTCAGTATCTCTTCACCACAATGGTCCCCTTGAAACATCTTACAAGGTCTTGTAAACACATGCCTTTCCCTTTCCTGCAGTCTCTCTGACCACTCTCTGCCCCAGACATCACCACCCAGAGCCAATTAACTGTTCCTCAGGTTTCCCACTCCCCTGCCCACTATTGCCAGTCTTCCCTCTTTCATTTTAGCACTGGCATCAAGCCACATTTTTCTTGCTCTGTGAAGAGCTGCAACTGGCTCAGGTAAAATCTGTTATTTGTGCTGCCTGAGAAGAAATGCTCTGCTAATGTTTTATTCTTCCCGATTTGCAACCCAACTCTGTGTTGAGTTTAGGGCTTAGAATAAAAATCTGACAGTGCTCAGTGTGGTCCTCAGTTAAAGGCCATTTCTTCTCCTGACTAGATAATGAAAATTCAGTATAGCCTCCATGTGAACCTATAAACCACCACAGGCTTAGAGAAGAGTTTTATAGACTGTTCAATCCACCTGGCTGCTGAGATAGATAAACATATAATTTTACAACGTTTCCAAGCAGGACAACATTGGTCTGTTTTGCCTAAAAACCTCTTACACAGCTTCAGCAGTAACGCAAAGTCCCAAACTGGAGATAGCTGTTGCTGAAGGAATGGCCCTATGCCAGTTTGTACCATCTGAGATGAGTTCTGCCCAGTATATATAATAGCAGCTATAGTGCAGGTTGCCCTGTGCATCTGAAAAACTGAGCTGTGGCATAATCAATAAACTTAATTACCTATCACAGCCTGCCCATGTAGCACACAATTTTAATTCAATTATAACTCCCTCAAAAATGATACATAGCAGAACAGATATATTTATCACTGAGGTTTAAATCAGCTGTGCATATCAAGGGTGACACTTAAAAATGAAGCTGTTTATAATTTCTGGAGCCCAAAGAAACCCAGATAAAAAAAAGCATTTTTTTTTTTCCTTTCTCAAAATAACTAAAAATGATCTGTCAATGATGGAGTGTTCTCTGCCCAGAAAATGAGTCCAGAACCACAGTAGGTACCATGTTGCCTCCCCAGAGCCCTCAGCATAAAAATCAACCCTCTTTCATACACACAGCAGTGGTGGGAATCACATCCTCTCCAAGGAAGAGGCCAACAGACTCCCTCTGACTCGTCTGCCCTGGCCTCCAGGATGCAGCAAGTCAGGAACATAACTCCTAACCCAACAGGGCCAGAAGCAGTCTCCAGACTGCCTAGTAAAATAATTAAACCCAGAAACCTTAGTCACAGCTATGTCAAGTGCAAAAATGTTCCTCATGTGTCCTCACCTGAGAGTTTCTGGTTTTCATCTTTAGGGATCTCATTCATCTGATACATCTGCCCCTGCAAGTAAGCAAGTTTCAACAACTGTCCCACTTTTTAATGTTTGTGTAGCCTTTACCATGAGGTATGATTTAGGCAGTCCCTTCTCTTTTCTCTCCCTGGCTTTCTCTCACCAGCACCGGGAACAGCTTTTCCCATCTCCTGCATGACTTGGGATGTTTGGGGGGGGTTAGGTACTCTTGCTCTAAATATGTGTTTCCTATGACAAAAAGACTGGGGTGTTACACTCAGAGGAATTAAAAATGACTAGCTGGCAAGGACCATAAAGCTAGTAGCAGAAAAATTAATCAGGAACAACAGCCAGGGGATTCGCTGCACAACTTAAAACTAATGGGGTGTCCTGATCATCAAGGCAAGTCCTTAGCTATTGTAGGCACCATGTCCTATAATCATATTCACAAATGTATTCATGGCCTGTTCATACCCTTTTGTTCTTGTGCAAGTGCTGTCCTTCAGAATAACAGCTGTTTTCCTTCCCTGGTGTCTACCCCCAATATGTTTATATGCAGCAATCAGATCCTTTGTTTTGCCAGCTTTAACAAGGTGAGCTCCTCCTTCTCCTTCTAAGTGAAGCTGCCTGTTCCCTGTAGCATGTCTCCGGGTCTGTTCCAGTTGATTTTATCTTTTGTGGATGCGGGATACTAGGTTGGATTTGGGCATTATTAGTGCCTTCTACACTATCATGGATCTTTCACTTTCTCTTGTGCAAAATGCCTGGCCTCTCAATTGCTTTGACTGTATTTTACAACAGCACTAGGTGGTTACAATCACTGCTGAGTCAGATTTGACAGAAATCAGCCCATGCCATATCTCCAGACACTTTCCAACCCGGTCCCTGCCTAGGTCCTTCCAGAGGTTGTTTGTCTGAGATATAATCTTTCAAGGATGGGCTCCTTCCTGAATTAGAAATGTCACTTTGCTCCTTTCCTCACCCTTAGGCAAAGCCTATTTTAAAATCCATTTGGGGTCTCTAGTCTGGAATTGGATCTCATCTTCTGGTCTCAGTTGTGTCTGTCTAGTGCCAGTGACTGTGATGATGGATGTGCAGGAGCCTGCAGCCATCCTGAACGGATCCATGGCCACCACACAATGGTAAGAATACAGCAGGGCCTCTCCAACTGGCATTGTTTTTTGCTGCTAGGGTCTTAAACCAAAGCCATTCTTCATTCCTGTCCCTACTTCCATAGACTTGCTATGGCTCATGCAACCCTATTTCTCTGTCTATGTGGATATATGCCCTTCCCGCATGGGACAGCTGTATCTTGTATTTTCCTGCTCCCGTGTCTGACTTGGCTGTAGGAACAGGGGAACCCCAGCAGCCATTTCAGCTGGAGGCCTCTGAGTAGGGCTTCTGAGGAACATCAGTCCAACATGCCAGGGGCTGGGACAGCCAAAAGGCCCCTGAATAAATGAACCTGAGAAAAGTTCATTCTCTACAGTCTCTGTCTCTTCAGGACAGAGGTGCCAAACACCTGCCCTGTTGGCTCACTGTCAGGATGGTTTATGTGCCATTATGAATTGGCCTTATCTTCATCAAGGAAAAAGACTGTACTCCTGCTATGTATCAGCCTTGGCTGAGGCTATCAAGAGAGTTTGTAGAATTAGAACAAGCCACTAGTGCAAGATATATTTTTTCTCCTTCCCCATTCTGTTAATTTTGACACGTAAACAGGCGTAAAAGCTACAGATTGTCTTGGCTTTGCTAGGTTTTTACTTCATTGGTACTACTACACATAGTGGCTGGTGTAAGAAACAGTGTATCTTTCCGTGGCAAATCCTCTGCTTCTGCAAAATCTGAAGTGTCATTAAAAAAAATAAAGAAAATCATAAAATAAAAATAGAATTTGCAGCTTTTTTGATTACCAATGAACCCCCCAGATATGAGTAG
This sequence comes from Chloroceryle amazona, assembly GCA_027560015.1. NCBI lineage: Eukaryota > Metazoa > Chordata > Aves > Coraciiformes > Cerylidae > Chloroceryle > Chloroceryle amazona. The sequence continues at coordinate 17,845 of JANHFX010018413.1, read as the reverse complement.
AGTGTAACTGATGCTTTGCAGGCTTCCTGGCACTCCTTGACAGCCTGAACAATGGCTTGGAGATGTGTGAAATCTGCTGCCCCTGTTAATGCACCAGCAGCATGAGCACAAATACTCAGCGATAACCCCAAGGCTGCCAGCATTACAGTTTCACATTAGCAGCAAGGCTGTGAGCTGAAGAGGAGCCAGAGGCCAGTAATACACTGGGAGTCTTTTCAGGAAAGGGAAGTCAAAGGGAAGAAGGAGAGCAGGGGTAGGTCTCTGAGGGATTGGCTTTGCCATCTCTTCTCTTATTCAGATCCCTTGGGGGCTGTCCATATGGAGGGGCTCTCATGTCTGGTTTTACATGGTCACTGGAGGGGACCTACTGCTAATAATCAGTTCTTTCGTTGTTGTCTTGTTACTCTGTCCACGCCCTTTTCCCCATTCCTCTGACACCAGCATGGTTGCATCTCTAAGACTGGGACAAAGATTAATATTTACAGAATACCTCACAGACAAGGGTCCAAAGACCTTCTGGAAGTTCACCCGATGGCTCAGACTCAGTGTCTTCCCTGTTTGTTGTTACCCAAGACCAACATTCTGGGGTGCAGACTAAGATCTGGAAATAGTCATGGTCCTTTCTAGATATTGTAGGACATAGAAAAAATAAAGACAGAACAGAGAGTGGAACCCGGAGAAGGCTTCTACATTGCTATTTCTTTCATTTATTCATCTTTCAGCTGTGTCAGGTAGCAAAAAAGGAGATGAAATCTGGGGGAAGATTTCAGTGGTGATGGATGATGTACGTGGGGGAAGTCCTTCCCTGTACCACATGCTGTCCCAAAAGAGGTATAAGGAAAGGAAACTAATGGTGCAAGAGGATCTTTGAGGAGTCTGTCTGAGGAAAGCTGGAAAATGGGATGTGATTACTGGTGTGTTTGGAAAGATTTTGTTCTTGGACAGTGGCAGGAAGACTTAAACAGAGTGAGAGAAAACAGCAGAAAGAGAATAAGAGAAGGCTGTGGATCCAGCTGATGGTCTAGGAAAAGCATTTTGTCAGAAAGATTTTGGATGGCAGATTACATGTCAGAGAGGCTGGAGAATATAAGAGACAATGGTGTGGAGCCTGGGTTGGCTTCTCTGAGATGCTATAGAGCCAGAGGTGGCTGGAGGTGTCTCTCAGCTGACTTTGGACAGGAAGGTTCAAAATCTGACCAACTGAAGGAAAATAAATATGTTAGATGTGTGATGGGGGAGGGAAGTGTCAGATCTATACACAAGCTAATAGTCTGGTAGCAGATGAGACAGATGGGAGACATTAACCAGGTTTAAAAGAAATAATGTGAAGAGACTTCTGCAAATAAAACTGTGGCACTTCTGCTCTCAGATGCAAGGATATATTTACAGTGATTATGGTGGATGAGAAATGAATGTTCAGTTTTTGTATTTTCTCTCCTGACATCTATTCTGATTTGCAAATGATAGGCCAGCACTCTACTGATTACAGGATTATATGACTAACTTCCAGCAGAAAAAGAGAAATCTGTCTTTTTTTTTTCTGCTTGAGATGGAAGCAAAGCCATCAGCAATGAAGATTTGGCATCAGGGCCCTAGTTTATTTACATCTGAATACTGAGAATTCTGGGCAAATTCAGCACAGTCCATCACATTCAGATCTTTTCATGTGAGACTTAACAAGACTCATGGCACTGATGGAATAGGGGAGAATGTGGGAACTATTAATGCCAGCAGTATTATGTATTGCTTTGCACCTACCTTCCGGGAATAATAGGAAACATTGCTGACACACAGTACAGTTTTATTTATTTTTCACTGCTCAATCTGTTTCCAAATTGCATGAATCCCACTTGCTAAGGCTGAGATGCGAGGTAGGCTGATCTAGGGAGTAAAGGGGGAGGAATCCTCTGTGCAGATATTCTGTGTAAGATGAGGCTCACTATGATGTGAGTCCTCATCCTAAGCAGTACTAGCATCTGCTGCTTCATTTGTTATATCTGCATCCTGTCCCAGAAAGATATGCATCATTTGGAAACTCTCTGGAGATCCTGAGGACAGCTCTACCCCTGCATGGCCATTACCCAGTCATCTAGCTTTCCTTTTGCTTTTTCCATAAAAATACTCTTAATAACATTTGAACATCACAGCTGTGCTGTGGGGCTCAGCTCGATGATATTTGGCATATACACTGTGATCATAAGACAGAACCAACTCCTGGGTGTGCCATGGGTCTGTGTACCATGGTTAGGGTTGGACGCAGGACCACAGTATTGGACTTTTATCCAGAAATTCCCTGCTCCTGAGTAACACACATATAATGCCAAGACCATGAGCTGAAGGAACTGGCAATAAATGCCAAGAGGGAATGTAAGGCAGGGGCTGGAAGGCAAAGCAGAAGGGGGAGCTGTCAGCCTTCCCAGTCCTTCTGATAAATCGGCACCAAATATTCAGCTCCTTCACAAGCCCAGTGTGGTGATCAGGGTTTGTGCAAGTCCAGGAGAACTAAATGTTCCAGGTAAGTGCTATTATTAGGTGTCCTGCAAGCAGAGAAGCAGAACAAGCAGACAGCCAGCTTTGTAACCTATGGATACTGAATTTGAAAAGTCAGGAAGGACAGAAATGAGAGGGACTGGAAAAAGGAGATGCTCTTTCTGCAGACACAAAAGCTGCTCTGACAAAAACATGCATATAGAGTGGGCAGAGATGTAGGGTAACAGCAGTTTGAGATTCAGCTTAAGTAATCTGACTTTTGGATCTGTAGAGTGCAACCTTGCAGAAAGAGGAGCCTTGGGATGCCACAGAGCTGGGTCTTTTCCACCTGGGGAAAGAGTCATACCTAGGAAATCAGAAAAGGTGTATGAGTGGAGGTGAACAGGTATTCACTGGTTCTTGTAACACAAGGCTGACATTTCTCCTGAAACAAGCAGGCAGTAGATCTAACACCCACTGTATGTGCGTGTTTTCTCACCTAGCACATCATTATCAAGGGATCTCCTTGCCACAGGAAATGGTGGGGGCCAAGCCTGTTAATGGGCTCAAAACCATATTGAATGCAATCAGTAACATTAGACCTTTCAGTGAGTATTAAATGTTATGTTCCAGATACAACATACTGTGGAAGCTGATAAAGCACAGTTTCCTGCAGCCTGAAAACCTCTGCCCATGGAGGGACCCCTCTGTGTTTGCCCTGTTTTGTAGGCAAACACATTTCATCTGCAGGCTGAGCCCCAGCCTTCATTCCAGGAGTATGACAGCTTCAGAACAGGTGAGAATGGTGAGGCACGGTGAGTGATGCTGATGAGGTCCTCTTCTTTTGGGGACCGTTGCTCCTGTGTGCTTTGAAGTGGCTCCTCTGATGCTCTGCACTTATATCAGAGGCTGGTAGAGCTGGACCTAATCCAGGGCCACATTGCCCATCTACCTTCAGTCTGCATGTGTCACTGCTGAGAAACTGGCCTCTGGCAGGACAAACTGGGGAATTCAGTCTGAGCAAAGTTACTTCCCTCCCTGGAAGAGAGCTTGGTAAAAGTAAGACAAAGTGAAGGATTCAGACAGCCTCTGCCTAATGTCTGTCCTCACCTGAGGTAGCAAGCTAATTTTAAGCTTGGTCCTGACATTGGACCCAAGTTTGGTCCTGAGTGGTCCCTACATATCCTCTAGACCTTCACCCTTGTCTCCCAAGCTGACTGGCAGAGAACATAACTCCTGCATAAGCCACTGGTTAATCCAGAGGTATAACTTGGCCCTGGCAAGTGTGCCACAAATGGGGATAGCCCAAAAGGACCTGGAGAAATTAAAGAAACAATCCCTCCCCCTAGTGAGCCTTACAGCTGCTGCTGCCTGCTCAGCTGCTGCCCAAACAGCAGGCAGTAATGCCCGTGGGAGCTGCGGAGAGGGAGGGGGACCTCTTCCAGTCCCTAGCTCCAGGAATGGCTAACATGGCCCACGAATGCAAAATCCAGCATGCAGTGCTGCTGCGGCTTGCGTGCACAAACAGGACAGGTAGGCAGAGGTACAAGGTTCCCCTGTGGCTTAAAAACTCACCTGCTAGCCTGAAAGCACTGCTGGCCACCTGACCAGTGTTGATGGCAGGGAGCCTGGCCTCAGTGCCTCCTCAAGCTGGGCTCAGGGGGGTACCACAAAGAGCTGCTGCAGGAACACAGAACAAAGCAAAAAAAAACCTGCCTCTCTTTAAGCTGAAAGTGCCATGCTCCCTGGTCCCCAGGATCAGGGCTGTACACACACAGAGCCAAGACAGAGTCCCTGCACTGGAGAGCCCAGATCCTCATCTTCTTCCTGCTCTCAGGAAGCTTCCCTGGGGACTGACTAAGCCTAATGGCAGAGAGAAATAATTACTACTGCTTAATCAGGACTGGTTTAGGATAAATTCTATTTAATGAGCATCCATTTCACATGTAGCAGGTAATTAAAGGATGTTCTAACCAGAAAAAGAGGTGTGAAATTCTCAACGCAGCTTTCTGAAGGGACAGTGCGAAACAAAGATAAAGGTGGATCTTTTGCTGAGTGTTTCTGTCAGTACCTGGAAAGATGAAAAAATAGTCCCTCCACAACCCACACCACTGCACCTTTCCCGACATGGTGATCTGTGTGTGTGAGTACACATACATGTGTGCAACCACAACAGAAAGCTGCAACACAGGTCTGCAGGAGACCTCACACCTCACTTGGCATGGAGTGAGGAAAGGCAGCACAGTGACCAGAGAAACCTGCAGCCCATCATTTGCATACTCCAGGGATCACTGTGTGAATCAGAGGGATGAAATAAGTGTGAATTAAGGGATTATCTCATTATACAGGACAAATGGAGAAAAAAAAGAGAAGTCGTGTCCAGTTTCATTATTCTTAATATTTCACTGGCTGTTGTGCCTCCCTGTCTTCTTTTTTTGGCATTTTCTCCCCAGTATAGGATGTGATAGCAGGCAAACAATGCTCTGACTTTGGAGGAGGAAGGCAGGTGGGCTTTGGGATGGGCCTCCAAGCTTCGTGTGCACAGCATAGCATCTATGAAGAAAAAATTTTTTTCCTTGTCAAGACCAACAGCGGTAGCTAGAGGAAGGGAAAATCTTCAGGGAAGGCAGTGGCTTAAATGATATGTAAATAAAAATTACATACTCAGATTACACTTGCCTTTGAAGCCCCCTCCTCTTCTCCTCACATTGTCCTCCTGAGCCTTCCAAATCTCTAGAGACGACATTTTAAAACCACAAAAATAGATGTGCAGGAATGAGGTATGGCTCAAATAATTTCAGCTCCTCTCAGCTCACACTCATGAGCAATCCCAGAGGCTTCCACCCTCCATCAGCAAATGCCTCTGGAGGGCAGCTCATAACAGCTGTCTTAGGCATTTGTAGCTGAGGAAGTGACCAAGATGTCCAAGACCTCTGGAAGTGGCTTTTTCTCTCTGTCAACACAATGAGGGAATGAGAATGATCAGTTTAGATTAGACACCCAGGGAGAGATTCATCTTGCTGAACTTTAAAAGCCTGTATCATAATGATAACATTCTGGACTCTCTATATAGTTGATGGGGAAAAAGTCACTTCTACATGTGATTCGCTGGATCTCTTTTAGACATTTTTTAGGATGAGATGTGCTTACGTTTCAGAAGTGCCTGTTTCTGTTCATTGCCTATAAAGGAGTCAGTATGACTAGCTCAGCTGTTGACGTGTGCACTGTAGGAATCTAAATTTGGGCAGATGAATCCCATTTCCAACTTTCAGACTGCAGAAGTTAGGTAACATGAATTCTACTGTGGGCATGTGCTAAATATTTGAATAGATGCTATTTTTTAATTCACTCTCTCCTTGCAAGACAACCACATCAATAGGGTTATCTGTGGGAAGAGGAAACAGTGTCATTAAAACCAGAAGACATCCAAGTTCTGTACATTTTTTTTCTAGCATATATTACCAGTTAGCTACAGCACATTCCTCAATCCCTCTTGCTTTATAAGCTTTGCCACTATTCAATTTTCAAAAGTTAGCTTACAATTTAATTCCTGAACATACAGACAATACTTTTTAGCACTTCATTGTTCTGTTTTTCCCTCACAATGTTTTTATGTGAACATATAATTCTGTGTCCAGATTCATTATGTTTTGAGTGTTTTGCCTTTTCCTTCCTCCTCTGGGAACTGCTATACATTTCTTCCATATATCCGAACTCTCAAGACTGAAGAAAGACACTAGTCTTTAATACCAGAGCAGCACTTCTCCACATTTGCTAACTGTGGGAAGAGTATTTCATATTTTCTGTCCCTTCGGATTTTCTTATTTTCCTTGAGTCTTTAGTTCTTTCCTGATGTGTAGGGCAGTATGTTCTGTTCCATAAGATGACTTGGGAACAAATGCCTGTCAGAGAAAAGGCTTTAGTCTATTGTGTGTGTGCTACTGGGTAGCTTGATGCCTATTTCTGGTTGGCTCACTGTTTCTTCTAGGAAATGTTATTTCACTTTGAAGATTTAGGAGACATCTATGAAGGGTAATCATTGCTTTCAAAGATACAAATACTAATATGGCAAAGATGTGACAAGTGATTTCTTGTTAGTGATAAACACTGATTAAAAAAATTGACAGATGAGGCTTAAAATCCACCAGAAAAGATGCTGTGTGGGGAGGCTTGTCACCATAGTCAGATTATTCTGCCTAAGGGTCTATAAATTTTAAACAGGGGCAAACATCATTGCAAGCACCAGCAGGATGTTCACCACCTCTGAACAAAGGAGCAGGAATGCACTAACTGTTCCCTGAGGAGCTCACAACTTGTGGTGCAGCCTGTAGAGTGGCAGTGGCTGCTGTACGGCTGGGGTGAAACAGGGAGGGAGTGCACTGGGGCATCTTGCCAAGGTCATGGCTGAATGGCTAGAGAGCAGCTGAAGAGCTCACAACAGCCTTTGAAATGAACAGGAGTATTTTTCTGAAGAATGCACATGAAAAAGCCACAAACATGGAGAAAGTGTAGAACATGCACCCACAAAGACTAAATTTAAAAGATGTGCTTAGCAGGGAACACATGCATAGCATATGGATGCAGCTGACGGAAGAGCTGTTGGACTCCATTCAAGATACCACTCACATAGCAGATGAACCGTCATAAATTTAAGCTACACATGTCACATCCTTATTGCTAAGGTTCCCTTTAGTCATGTGTGAATGCAGTTTAGTTGTTGGATCCTGGCTAACTTAGTCACTCTCTGAGCGCATAAACATGATGGGCAGGACACATAACATAGAGAGATCCTCAGCTATTCATCACCTTTTGTGAGTCATTAGCCTGTCGACTTTTTGCAGCCCCTACCTTGGCCTCTGTAAGTCCCAGCACTTACTGCCTAATGGGAGTCGCATGCTGTCCTTCAGCTCTTCAGCTGCTTGCTGACTGACAGGCCAACTTCTTTAACATTTGCTTTGATACATTTTTTCATATTAAGTTAAGCTCCTTGAGCTGATTAAAAGCCTTCCAAGATGATATTGTTGCCAAGCCCTCTACGCACAAGCACACACATACAAAGACAATCATTCTGAAAAAGAAGACAAATAATAAAACCAATTCTGGATCTCTTAAATTAGGATGCTAGTATCTAAGTCTCTGTCCTCCAGCAAATTTTCTTTATTACTGAACCAAGCCACATCTCTGATGGATATGTAAGAATGCCAGGTTATTATTCTTTGGCGATTATTTTCCACTATCAAAGTCTTTTAGTCCAAAATACAAGATCCTGACAAAACTGGTAGAACAGGTAAACATTTACAGCCTAAAAAACAGACCCTCTTCCACTTCCAGGCAGCACTGGCATTGCAAGAAATTCTTCACAGCTGCTCGGAAGGAATGAAAGTTTTAGATTTGCACTGTCCTTTTGGAAGCTAATTTTATAAACAGCTGCCAACAGTCCATTAATTTGAATCCAAGATGCCCTCTGAGTTAGACTAGTGCTAAAGAAAGCATTAGATTCCATTCCAAAATGTGCTTTATCACACATTCCTGCTGTCCCTTTTGCATATCTGTTTGACTCAAGGCAACAGCAGCATGGTATTTAAGCACCAATTACATTTTGGTAATCCACACAGTATTTTAACAGGGAGAGGAAGACTGAATGACCTTAAACCTTGTTAGGATAAGAAAGAAAAACAGACTTTAGCATTCACTGGAAGGATTTTTAGGGAAGTCTTGCATATTTCTTGGTAGTGAAGCTTTTTAACATTATGACTAACACTCAGATTTTGTGGATGGACTGAAAATACAAAACTGAACTAAATTTTCTGGATTTTCAGGTTTCTTTTTCTCTAATGGGTCTAAATGAACTTCAAGCACATTCTCTCTTTCTTTAAAGTTAGGTTTAAGCAGAATACTGATATTTGTCACTAGTGAATCTATATTATGGTAGCAGCTGTTGATACCACTCAGAGATGGCAGTTTCTTTCAGATTTGGGGCTGCATGGTAGAAACACAGATGCAGAAGCATCTGTGATATGATTTAGAGCATAACCTGCTGTTTGATCATGCTGTAGCTGGTGCAGGATTTGGAGGTTTCTTAGGTGGCAGGTTTTGTTGCTGATATTAATGCTGTTGACTTGTGGCAAAGAGATAATGAAGAGAAATGGCATGAATGTGAGAGTCAGCTGAAAAGGAAAGCCCAGGAAAGAAAAATTATCACTGAGCCAAGTAAGAACATCAGTGGGTTGTGGGTTTTTTTTCTTATTTGTTTTTTGTTTGTTTGTTTTAAGGTATTATGCAGAGGTGGATATTAGTACCTCTGTGAATATAGAGATTTTCCCCAAATATTAAATGCATCATGGAAAGAAGATGCATCTTTTAGGTAGAAAGGTTGACTGATGGGCAGAATAGACTGGAATGATTCTGCAGGAAATGGTATGGTCAGTGTCATAATTTATTCATTCAAATAGAAATAGTGAAGCTAAGAAATGAAAGGCCCTAGATGCAGAGGTGATAAATATTGACTAAACCATGGAATGCACTTGAAGAGCAGTGGATTGTGACCAGATAGAAGTCTGAAAGATGACCTGAACAGTTCATATTTTAAATTAACTTTGGGGAGCTAAAGTTGCTGAAATGAAAGGCAATGAGAAAAGAAATGTTGATGGCAAAAGAAATCAAGCTTCTGGGCAAGTATTATAAAGATGAAAAAGCCAAAGTCTAGAGGTGATGTGAGAGGATGGAGTCAAAGGTAACATCTGTGATACTAGAGAAAGATGGGAAGAAGTCAGAGTTTGATGTAGAGGAAAATCAAGCATCAGTTTAGCTATTCTGAGTTAAAGATTACAGCTATGTGATAAATAAAGTCAGAAAGAAAATTAAAAGTGTGTTTTCCTTCAGAGGTCTGGATTTGCAAAGCGCACCTGAAATTTCTCAGTCCGAACTAGCTAAAGAGGTGCAAGACACGGGACTATAGGAGATGGACCAGAGCATCAGGTCCTTTTTGGACTCCTGTAAACCACCAAAGGGATCACCACAAAGTGAAGGAGAGCTCAGAATCAGTAAAGAACTATGTCACAAAACCCTCAAAGTGAACAGGGCTTCAAGAGCAAAACAGCAGAAAATCTTGAAAAATAAGGGGACAGAAGATGCATTGAGATGCTGAGATTGTATTGGTCTGCATCTATCTGGCCACGGAGCTTGTTCTTACATCATATGTATAGAAACTCTGCACCTCAATGATTTTCACTTATTTTAAATTAAATTGACCAAGATATGCCTCTATAAGATTCACAATGTTTCCACCTGACTGGAACTTTAGACTTGGAAGCCCTTAAATAGCAGAAAGCATCTTGTATTAAATTTTCTAAGCAGCCAAAATGCTCTTCACTTTTTTCCCCTGTAGCTTAAATTTAAATTTATGTTTCTGAATTTACATATTCAAAAACTTAATCTGAAACCTGTTTGGATTTTGTATGTCTCTTTCTTTATCACACTTCCTTTAATACAGCTACTTCTCAAACTGAGGCATCACCCCTGCAGTTACTGGATGTCAAAGGACCAAAAAAAAAAAAAAATTGCTTGAAAGAAAATTGAAGTCACATTTCTATTCTGCATTTGAGCTGCTGACATTTTCTAGATAACACCAAGCGATGTCAGAATACTGGCTGTTAAAGCAATCTGTGTTTGGAGCCTATTAAGCTGAATTCTGAGAGTGAAGGGAAATATGAGGATTTCTGGAGGGACAGACATATACCCTTACTTTATTTTATTTTTATTTATTTATTTTTTTTTTAAATATTAAAAAAAAAAAAGTCTTTTCACCTACTTTTTTTCCCAAGAGTTCCTCTTACAATGTATCAGGGCACCAAGAGCCTGCAATTTCATCCTAATCCCTCTGTGTATTCAAAGGCTCCACAATACAGCTCCTGCCCTTCTGATGAGGAAGGGCTGAGAGGAACTCCCATCAAAGTCTCTTACTTTCTCATTACTCCAGAGACTACATTCCCATGGTTACCTCCTTGCTCCAGTCCCTCTGTCCCATGCACAGACAGAGATGTTTCAGCACACTCCTTCCCTCATCCACTGCACAGGGCAATGAGCCTGAAATATCCTAAGAAAAAGCATGAAGAAGTGAAGAGACCATAACTGCAAACAGCCATTGCTTCCAGAGCCAAACTACTTTCCTACATAGTACATCATGCTCTTCCACACTCACAGCCTTGGAAAGGATGCATAGGGTTAGGTAGTGTGAAGAGGCCTGAGCAGGGTATATGTGGCTGGGAAGGGTGTGTAGGGTTGGGCAAAGCTGAGCCTGGACTAACAGGCCCAGATAGACACTTTCCAGACCTAACTGGGATCTCTCTGCCAACCTGCTAATCGTGATCTAAGGTTAACAGACAGCTGGAGGCATTTAATCAGAGGCATCATTCATGTATACCCTCCCCATCAATGAGTCTCCTGAACTGTGTTGTGTTGGATAATGCAGATCTACCTGCTTCCTTCAGTTGCTCCCAGAGCCTTTTGTGTCTGCCAGTTTATAGGTTATCTTAAATATTGTTTCTGACTTCAAAGATAAATGGATGTATTTAAAAGCATTCAAACATCTATCATATCTAAGCAAGAAATATTACAGAACACCTTCTCGCCCTGTATAGCACTTGGCCAGAGCTTATCTGCTGAAGCCCCTGCCTCAGTCTTCACTGCCTTTAGCACTGATGTTCTTTTACCTGCATCTGCCTGCCCTTGTTGCACGATCCTTCTTTAATAATACCACTCTTGTCTGCCTCAAAAGCAGTAAGGGCATGTGCCACACTGACTGGGGTTGCCACAGGACCACACAGACCCACTGCCAAGGTATTGGAAACTTTTAGGAAGCAATCTAAGCAAGCTGAGCTGCATTAAACAATGCACATGTTGGTCTGGAAGGCTGAATCCAAGCAGAAACAGCCAAAGCAGATGATATGCTTTCTATATGCCTGTGTTACTACCTTGTGAATTAATTTGCAGCTAGTTTCACCAAATTTAACTTTCCACTGATGCTTTTCAGGAGCTAATCAAGTGTTTCCTCAGTTTGGATCTTTGTGTTATGACTTGTAGCGATGAAGGGTGCAAGTGGATGGGGGTTGATAGCTGCTGTCTTTACCAGCACTTTACCTCAACTCAGGCCCTGAAAAGATATGAGTGCGTTATAAATGACTCAAGCTTTATTGCAATAGCTTTAGGACCCTGATTAGCTAAGCCAAGGTCAACAGAAAATTCAGTGAAACATGTGCTACTTCACAGGGGAAACACAAGAGGTTGAATGCTTTTCATCCTCAGCATTAATGTTTGACTCTTCCCAAGAGCCAGCAATTATCAGCTTGTAATGGTGAGCTAGTCAGGAAACAGACAGTCCTCATTCTTCTCTCAGACAGGAATCCAGCAGGAGACAGTCCACCAAATTTGGTTCACCTAAGATGTACTAATGTTATGCAAATGAAGAACAAAACCCACAAAATTTTAAGGTTTTAATTCTTCTCTTAATTTGAAGGAAAAACACCAATAGGTGATCCAGAGGATGTAACAGAAAAATATGTAAACATCCCAGCCAGTACTGAAGGCCCCCCAGAAGGAAAACGTATTGCTCAGAAAACTGTGATGATATTCCAGGAGACAAAAGAATGAAATAAACTCCTAAATTACCTTAAACCATGCATTCAGGGACATAATTACATTATTTTACTCCATTCTTTCTTTCTAATCAGATAAATAAATATATACACCAAGAAACATCAATATTCTGTATATGTGGGAGCTGATTTTATTCAGCATTTTGAAAATCCTTAAGCCAGCTGTTTATTTCGATTATTTATCATTTTGCAAAGAGAACACAGGCACCCAGAGATCAGAAAAAGATCAGAGAGTCCAGCTGTCCTCAAGGCTATTTTTTCTCCTTAATCCTCAGGGACTTGATTGAATTTTTCTCTGTTCATTATTATTTTATATTTCTTGTCCACGTTCTATTTATTTATTTTCATTTATAAATTATACCACCATGCTAAGGGCAACTGTCTTCTCTGAATCATTCCTCTTGTTCCTGTGACATTTGTGCAAACCTCATGTCTGTCTTTTGCATTTCAGCCCTTGGTCCCAAACTACTTTAGGCCACTGTACTGTTTAATTTTTTCCTCACTTGGCCAAGCAGCCTGAAACCAACTGCATAATATTCTATTTGACATTAAGCCTCACATATACTTTACAGTCTCCAAGTTCTCTGGGGCAATAGCTGTCTTTTAAAATTATGTATAGTGGGGCCAGCATAACGGGGCCTCAGGCCTTGAGAGGGCTCCCTCAGGCACTGCCACAATGCAGCATATATTTGTAACAGCAGAGGAGATGAACCACCAGAAGAAGTGCCGAATTCTCTGTCCCTTGGTAACTTTGTGCCCCTGATGGAACACATGCTACAGCTAAACACGAGTTCAATGCAGGGGTAAGTGATGACATTTAAAGGCTCATAGAGGTCAAAAGAGATGATCCAACAGTCCCTCCCAGCCTTCGATCCAGGAATCTATGAATACAGATAACAGCAATTAAAAAGCAGCTCTGTGGAAAGGTCTCCACAGCCACTGCTGCAGGGACACTGTGAGAGTTTTGCTGGAAGACTTCTTCAGGAGTGTGGCTGTGGAGCAACTCTGCTTTCTAGGAACAGGCATCACCTCAGGGAGAGAAAACATCTGCCTGGGGTGGCAGAAAGAGATATCTCTAGAATAATGTCATCTGGAGGTATCATGACTCTATTGCTGATTCCAAAGTGGTCCCACAAATAAATGAATCAAATTGCCCACGTGTAATTTTTAGGAGTGAGCAAGCAGGAATAGTGAGTTAAATGGATGATTTCTGAATTATTCACCGACTGGCTGTTGACCCTTCTTTAAATTCCTACCATTTTTTAAGTTGCTCATTTCTACTGGCTCTGAGTTCACAATAAAACTCAAAATAAGCTGCAGCTAAAGAAGAAAAACCAAATCAACCCAAAACCCAAGGACATTATTTGCAGGTGTGGTTCAGGCCAGATAAGGATTAGGAATCCCTGACTGCACAGCTATGGAAAGCTTGCTAAGCAAGTCAGAGAATATGCAATATCCCCAGACAGCAGCAGGTCTTTGAGGCAAGAGCTGAACCTCACCTCATTTGAGTCCAGAGGGAGATTCCCTGTGGAGAAGAGGTGGGAGTCAGTACGTGTCCGACTGTTAACTTTATGCCCTTGCTATACCATCTCAGACTACTGCCAAAAGACAGTGGATCATTCATGGCTGTGGAAAAAAGAAGCTGCTTTTTTCAACCAGCCTATTTACTAAAGCAGCAGGCATCAGCAGTAATTGGCAGCGAGAGCAAAAGATAAACTTTGAACAACCTCGCCCTCCCACCAAATCCCTTCCCAAACATGTATTGTTTTGCAAGCAGATAATATTTCTAGTAATGAAGCAACAAAGCAAATACAGTTTAGTGCTTTGTAAACACAAATGCTCACAAACCAATACCTGAGCCTTGGAATAAAATTCTTCAAAAAAAGCACTTCTTCAGATGCTTCCCAGTGATGGAGCACAGGCCAACAAGAAATCATGACTTCTCAGGAACTGCTTTATAATGCAAAAGCACTGGAAATCAGTTATGACTTTCCAGCACTGGTGATGTTCAGGCCCTGATTGAGTTAAAGATGCAACATGGAAGGCTAGAAATGTGAGGCTGCTGGATGGTGGGTCTTGGCTTTGAGTCAGCTCCCAGTATGACCCAATCACAATTCTTCTTCATTTACTATGCATGTCTGCATTATTTTGGCACAGAAATACCCCTAGTTCTCTGGCATGATTTAATGAAAAATTGTTTGCTCTTTTCCTGCACATTTCTTCAAGGCCTGGCTTGTTTCTTCTGCTGCAGCATGACACTTTCCTGACTCCTTTCTGTCAGTGCTCTGAGGAGCCAATCAATAAAGATATGTCTGGGTAACCTCAAGCTGCCCCAAGCAACTGTAAGCCCACAGGACTCTCATGATGCCAGTCAGCTCCAGACACCTCAGAAGTGCTGGCAAGATTAAATTCTTTTGCAAAAGAACAGCATCAGAGCCAAGGGAGAGTCCTGGTAGAGGTGCAGCAGAAGTGTCAGGGGTGCAAAGGGTGGATGATGACAGTAGCAGGGAAGTCCTTAGGTCTTCAATACTGCCATCAAAAAACATGGTTCCACATGTCCTGATTTGTCCAGCAACATCCATCAGTCTGACTCTTCAGGGCACTAACACTGACAAAGATGGTTTCAGGAGCCTGAACTCACTCTGGTTTCACCAGCAGTCTGTTGCTATAGGCAACTGCCTGTTTTGCCTGTACCTAGAGCTGGCCCTGAGCAATATACACAGCAGGATTGCTATGATGAGATTAGCACTTTTTATTATACTATCCCTGGTCTTATCACCGCCGCCAGCTCTCTCAAATTCAAGATAAGGAAATTTCCCTCATGTACTTACCATGGTCTTGAACAGCACTTTAGAGAGAAGCAGTGAAAGCTACTGTATTCACATTTACATGGGAAAATTTAGGGAGTCTTGCTATTCTTCTTCTCAGGTCTTCTGAACCCTTCAATGTCCCAGTTCTTGTCTGGTTCCTTATCAGTTATCCCAGCTTGAGTAGCTTGGGGGTGTACTTTCTGCACTAGGCTAATGTAAATATGGGACCAAGGAATCATAATCGCCTCAAATGTGCCGCCTAATTCTTCTAAAACACCCAAGACTGGATTGTTAGGGTGGCTTTAGCCTGTGTACCACTTCACTTCTGGCAGCTGGGATAGAGAACTCTACCAAGTAAGCTTACAGGAAGGTAAGTCATCTCTATAAATGCTCAAAGTCTCACTGAAAGCTGAAATAGGACTTAGACACACAACCACATCACTGCCACTTAACACCTTACTATCCATCAGCTGAGCAGCTCAACTGCAGGCACAGCTCAGCTGCATTGCTCTACCCTGGCCTGACTTGGGATCATCACTGGGAAATGGAGGGGACTGTCAATTAGAAATGGTGAGCCTAAACCCTTTCTAGTATATATTTTTCATTTAGGATCCCCACTCCCTAATGAAATACCCTGTGATTCTGGGAGATAAACTCATTGAGTGTAGCCCAAATTGTGAAAGACAATTGCTTTTTAGTCAGTGTGGGGCATCTAATTCCTTTAAAAAGCTTGAGGTTTAGATCTTTCAATACTTGCATAGCTCTAAAAATCTGAGCCTCAAATTGGGTTCTGCAGAAAGATACTTATGTGATGTGAAATCCTGTTGTATTAAACAAGAAACACAGGCCTAAGTTGACCTGACAGTGACCTTTTTAATAATAGAAAATCTTCAAAATAAACAAAGCACAATGTAAATGCAGATGATATGGTTACAGTAGATTTGATCAAATAAAACAGACAATCTAATTAACTAGTGATTAGATTAAGTAGAAGTCTCTGTTTTGAGTGATGAATAATTAACTGGAACTGTATTTACTTATTTTTAATTGTATTGCAGAACAAGGCACATCTTTGCCTTTCTTTCCTTTCACTGCCATCTTTTAATTACACAAAATTATTCTGACTGTTTTACATGGAACCTAGGCTTCTGCGTAAACATGCTAAGATGTAAAGGGAAAGGCAGCCCTATACTGAGATCTAGTTGTTGATCAATACTATTTGAATAAATCTCATCCAATGGAGCAGTTACAACCCTGGGTTTTCAGAGCTGCTTGGCATTTATAGCTCTTGCTGAGTGGAATGTGAGCTGCAGGTGCTCAACCCTTTGAGGAGCCATGCCCTTATTGTTCAAATATAATTTATGCTTGAGAACAAACAAGCAAACATATTCAAGACACCTTCTAATTTCCGCACCTGAGTCAATCAAGATTTATTTTTATCAAGGCAAATGCACATAAGGGAATGGTGCACAGATGATCAACATTTAAGACTTGTCTTAAATGGATCTTGTACTTTGAAATACTTATCAGAAATGGTTGTGGTGACTTTTAAGTGTAGGCTATGTAAGAGACAGTCTTTCAAAGTGATTTAATTCCCTCCTTTTAAGAACTGTAATCTGGAAGATTGGTTTGGCTCCCCTTCACTACCAGGAAAACCCTATACTACTGAAGAAGCCCTTTTAATAACACAGCTTGTCAAATGTTAGATGAAATCTATTTTTTTAAAGTATTTTGTTAATTGTGTTTTTGCCAGAGGCTTTGTGCTGTCCTTTGAAAATTGGCATACCAGGCAATCACTAAGTTCATGTACACAATTCACATGTTCCTCTGTTTGGAATACATAACAGTTAATTTGCTGAAACATCTGCTAGCAAAATTTCTTCCCTAATTGTGGGACTACCGTCTGTCTGTCTGTCTGTCTAGACACTCTTACTGGTCTCATTACCATGGTATCTCAGTCCATCCAGACCCATGGACATCTGAGGAGGAGTTAAGAAACATTAGATCTTGCTAGATCTCTTCAGAGGATGCTTCTGCCAAACTGCAGGGGACAGCAGACAAAGCCAGCATGATTCCTGAATGTGAAGAGCTGTCTGATGGGGAAAGACAGTAGGACAGTGTGGAAGCTCTAGCTTAGATCTGTCTGCAGCCTCACAGTCTGCCTCTGACCAGGTGGCAGAGCACTCACATCTTGGTTTATACACAGGCGTATTTCTGACGTGTGCAGAGATGAGCAAAGCTACAGTTAGTGCAAACTCTGTGCTAGCAAGGGTGCCAAGGAACACCATGTGGAGGCGGGTGTATTCTGCATGAGAGAGTGAGTAAACAGAAAGGCTGAAGTGCCAGGGGTAGCATCCAGGGCATTCCTTTATGGAACAAACAGCAACTGAGCTAGAAAGTAAAGCTTACTTCATCAATTAGCTTCTGATCGAAGGTATCAGCCAGATTTTAACAGAAAGACCTTGTCGACCAGGTTATTGTGCATGTCTGCAGTTGTTGTGTTTTAAGGTTACACTTTGATCCTGAAATGACAGCCTATGAATTTACACATTTTACTCGTAAAACATGGAAACTCTTTTATGGTTCAGACTTTACTTTCACAGCTGCTGAGTGCAAGCCAGAAACAGATAAAACTGCACCTTCTCTCATTCCTGTTGATATACAGGGCTCAGGACTTGATAAGCACCATGTTATTAAGAAAACTTCTACAGTCCATCACTTGAAGCAGGCTTTTAATTAATTGGGTTTGTATTCAGTCCCTATTTACATCTGAACAACCACTCTTACCATAACCAGCTGTAATAGAGCAAAATGTGACCTCCTGTTTGTGTTGTTCCAGCAGGAATTTTCCACATTCTCAGTCTTTCTCTCCTCACATGGAGTTACTGTACTCTAAAATTTCTCACTAAAGTC